>CAUYLG010039940.1:0-11757 GCA_963573385.1 Cacajao melanocephalus
AGATCTTAAATTCAGTATTGTCACTGTGCTTTCTTTTCTCAACAGTTCTAGTGGTGAATCTAGTTTTAAAACTCATAAGACATGCTCAACCCTTTCACATTCTGGTCATCATGGTTCTCTACCAAGTTGGACACTTGAGAAAAAAATGCTATTTAACCACTTGTCTATGTTAAAAAAAAAAAAAAAAAAAAGCAAAATTTTAAAAATGCCCCTTAAAAAGTACTCCCACATGCATTAGCATACATTAGCATATCCAATCATCTAAAGACAATTTATTTGGGACAGATATTATCCCAATTTATAGTTGAGGATACTAATATCAGACAGCTTTGG
The DNA here is from genome assembly GCA_963573385.1 of Cacajao melanocephalus. Classification (NCBI taxonomy): domain Eukaryota; kingdom Metazoa; phylum Chordata; class Mammalia; order Primates; family Pitheciidae; genus Cacajao; species Cacajao melanocephalus. Next base: position 334 of record CAUYLG010039940.1, read on the forward strand.
ACTTGCCCAAGGTCACACAGTTTTAATTCTGAAAAGCTTCCAATATCATGTTTAGCTTTTATACCACCATACGACTGCTACAATTGGAGCAAATGTGCTTTGTTTACACCGGTATCACTAAGCCATGGAGCAGTGTCTCACACCCAGTAGTTTAATGAATCTTTTGTAAATGAATGACCAGAGAAATGATTGAATGTCAGTCACTGTTGGGTCCTGTAAGAGAGATGATTTAGCTACCCTTTGGCAGGAAATGAATCCTTGCAGCTCATTACAGTGGCACCTACAGCTCTAGAGATCTCATAAATTTTGAAGATTCCTAAAACATAAACACCTGAAGTCCCAGTTGTAAGCTTCATTTAGAAATTCCCACCTCTTCTATGTGAGTCAAGTTAAATTGGATATAACTATGAGATGTTTCACATAAGCCTCATGGTAACCCCAAGGCAAACATCTATGGTAGATACACAATAGAGAAAAAGAAAATAATCAAAGCATACTACTACAGAAAATTACATAATTACAAAGAAAGACTGCAAGAAGGAAAGAAAGGAATAATCTTAAAAATATCCAGAAAATAAAATATCTATAGTAAATCTTTACCTATCAATAATTACTTTAAATGTAAATGGTCTAAAATTAATAAACTATACAGAGCAGCTACATAAGTTTATAACAGGACCCAACTACATGCTGGCTAAAAGAGACTCATTTCACTTGTAAAGAAACATGTAGACTGAAAATGAAAAGATGAAAATAGACATCGATACAAATGGAAATCAAAACAGAGGAGTAGCTAGTTACCAGATAAAATAGCCTTTATATTCAAAACAGTAAAAAAAGAAAATATAACAATTCCCATACAAATGGAAACTGAAATAGAGCAGGAGTAGCTATTTATCAGATAAAATAGCCTTTATATTTGAAACTATAAAAAAAGAAAACATAACAATCATAAATACATATGCACCACTCAACATCAGAGCACCTAAATGTATAAAGCAAATATTAACAGATCTGAAGGGAGAGATAGACAGCAATACAATAATTGTAGGAGATTTCAATATCACACTTTCAGCAACAGGAAGATGATCCAGGAGAAAATTAATAAGAAAATGTTGGACTTCACCTATACTTTTTTGTTCACCTATACTTTCAATCAAATGGACCTAAGAGATATATGTAGAACATTCGCAGGATACAGATTCTCCTTAAGCCCACATGAAATATTATCCAGGATAGATATGTTACATCACAAACAAGTTTAACAAATTTAAGATTAAAAATATATCAAAATATTTTCTGACCACAATGGTATAAAGGTAGAAACTAATAACAGGAAAAAAAGACCTGGAATATTCTCAAATATAAGAAATCAAAAAACATGCATCTGAACAGCCAATGAGCCAAAAAAAAAAAAAAAAAGTAAAGAAATAAGTTTTTAAATACATAGAGAAAAAAATGGAAATAAAACATACCAAAACTTATGGGACACAGCAGAAGCAGTTGTAAAAGCAAAGTTTATAGTAATAAACATGTACATCTAAAAGAAGAAAAAAGATCACAAATAAATACCTCAACATTACATGTAAAGGAACTAGAAAAAGAAGCACAAACAAAACCCAAAATTAGCAGAAGGAAGGAAACAATAAGGATCAGAGCAGAAATATATCAAATGATAATATCAAAACTGTAGGAAAATTACAAATAAAACAAAGTTTTTTTTTTTATTTCAAAAATAAACAAAAATTAAAAATCCTTGGCTAGACCAACTAAGGCAGACAGAAGAGTCAAATAAATGAAATCACAGGCCAGGCGCTGTGGCTCAAGCCTGTAATCCCAGCACTTTGGGAGGCCAAGGCAGATGGTAATGAGGTCAGGAGATCAAGACCATCCTGGCTAACATGGCGAAACCCCATCTCTACTAAAAATAAACAAAAATTAGCCAGGTGTAGTGGCACACCCCTGTAGTCCCAGCTACTCAGGATGGTGAGGCAGGAGAATTGCTTGAACCTGGGAGGTGGAGGTTGCAGTGAGCCGAGATGGCACCACCGCACTCCAACTTGAGCAACAAAGCTAGACTCTGTCCTAAAAATAAATAAATAAATCACAAATTAGAGAGGAGAATTTACAACAGATGCCTCAGAAATGAAATTGATCATAAGAGACTATTATAAAAGGTCATATGCCAAAATTAAATAACCTAGAGAGAATGTATAAATTTCTAGCAACACACAACCTAGTAAGATTGAATCAAGAAGAAAAAAGGTTCAACAAACCATTAACAAACAAAGTTGAAGTAGCACCCATGTACTGATTAGGAGATCCTTTCCCCATTGCTTGTTTTTGTCAGGTTTTTCAAAGATCAGATGTTTGTAGATGTGTGGTGTTATTTCTGAGTTATCTCTTCTCCATTAGTCTGTGGGTCTATTTTGGCAACAGTACCATGCTGTTTTGGTTACTGTAGCCTTGCAGTACAATTTGAAGTCAGGTAGCATAATGCCTCCAGCTTTGTTCTTTTTGCTTAGGATTATCTTGGCTATACAGGATCTTCTTTGATTCCATATGAAATTTAAAATAGTTTTTTTTTTCTAATTCTGTAAAAAATGTCTGTGGTAGTTTGATGGGAATAGCATTTAATCTAAAAATTACTTTGGGCAGTATGCCATTTTCATGATATTGATTTCTCCTATCCATGAGGTTGGAATGTTTATCTGTTTGTTGGTGTCTTCTCTTATTTCCTTGAGCAGCCATTTGTAGTTCTCCTTGAAGAGGTCCTTCACATCCCTAGTGAGCTGTATTCCTAGGTATTCTCTTTGTAGCAATTGTGAATGGGTGTTCATTCAAGATTTGGCTCTGTTTGCCTATCATTGGTATAAAGGAAGGCTTGTGATTTTGGTAGATTGATTTTGTATTCTGAGACTTTGCTGAAGTTGTTTATCAGATCAAGAAGTTTTGGGGCTGAGACAATGGGGTTTTCTAAATATAAAATCATGTCATCTGCAAACAGAGACAGCTTGACTTCCTACTTAAATACCCTTTATTTATTTCTCTTCCCTGATTGCCCTGGCGAGAACTTCCAATACTGTGTTGAATAGGAGTGGTAAGAGAGGCATCCTTGTCTTGTACCAGTTTTCAAAGAAATGCTTCCATCTTTTGCCCATTCAATATGATGTCAGCTGTGGGTTTGTCATAAATAGCTCTTATTATTTTGAGATATGCTCCATGCAAAGACACACACAGGCTTAAAACCAAGGGATGGAGGAAAATTTATGAAGCAAATAGAAAACCAAAAAAAAAAAAAAAAAAAAAAAGTAAGAGTTGCCATCCTAGTCTGTGACAAAACAGACTTTAAACACAGATCAAAAAGACAAAGAAGGGCATTACATAATGCTAAAGGAAACAATTCAACAAGAATAGCTAAGTACTCTGAATATATATGCACCCAAAACAGAAGCACTCAGATTCATAAAACAAGTTATTGAGCCTAAGACCTACACAGACACTTAGGATCCCATACAGTAACAATGGGCGACTTCAACACCCTACTGTCAAGACTAGACAGATCAACAAGACAGAAAATTAACAAGGACATGCAGGATTAAACTCAGTTCTGGATCAAGTGGACCTAGTAGACATCTACAGAACTCTCTACCCCAAATCAACAGAATATACATTCTTCTCAGTGCCACATGACACTTATTTTCTAAGATCAACCACATAATTGAATTATACCACTCCTCAGCAAATGCAAAAGAACTGAAATCAAACAGTCTCTCAGACCACAGTGCCATCAAATTAGAACTTAGGATTAAGAAACTCACTCAAAACCACACAGTTTCATGGAAATTGAACAACTTGTTCCAGAATGACTCCTGGGTAAATGATGAAATTAAGGCAGAAATAAAGAAGTTCTTTGAAACCAACAAGAACAAAGACAACATACCAGAATCTCTGGGACACAGCTAAAGTAGTGTTAAGAGGGAAATTTATAGCACTAAATGCCCACATAAGACAGAAAGATCTCAAATCAACAACCTAACATCACAACTAAAAGAACTAGAGAGGCAAGAGCAAACTAATCCAAAAGCTAGCAGGAGACAAGAAATAACTAAGATCAGACAAGAAGTGAAGGAGACAGACATTAAAAACTCTCCACAAAAAAAAAAAAAAAAAAAAAAAAAAAATCAATGAATCCAGGAGCTGGATTTTGAAAAAAGTAACAATAGATAAACCCTAGCTAGATTAATAAAGAGGAGAGAAAAATCAAACAGACACAGTAAAAAATTATTAAAGGACATATCACCACTGACCCCACAGAAATACAAATTCAGAGAATACTATTATTACCTCTATGCCAATAAACTAGAAAATCTAGAAGAAATGGATCAATTCCTGGACACATACACCCTCCCAAGAATAAACAAGGAAAAAGTCAAATCCCTGAATAGACCAATAACAAGTTCTGAAATTGAGGCAGTAATTAATAGCCTACCAACCAAAAAAATACCCAGGACCAGACAGATTCACATCTGAACAACTGAAAAGGAGAGACTTCTCATTCTATGAGGCCAACATCATCCTGATACCAAAACACAGCAGACACACAACAAAAAACACAAAACTTCAGGCCAATATCCCTGATGAACATCAATGTGAAAATCCTCAATAAAATATTGGCAAACTGAATCCAGCAACACATCAAAAAGTTTATCCACCATGATCAAGTTGGCTTCATCCCTGGGATGCAAGGCTGGTTTGACATACGCAAATCAATAAACATACCACTTAAACAGAACCAAGAGGAAAAACCACATTATCTCAATACATGCAGAAAAAGCCTTTGATAAAATTTAACATCCCTTCATGTTAAAAGTGTACAGTAAACTAGATATTGGTGGAACATATCTCAAATTCTTCTTAAACTTTTCTAAAGTTTAGAACTAGAGGGAATACTGTCAAACCCATTTTTGGGGCCAGCATCATTCCTATGTCAAAGCCAGACACAATAAGAGAACTACAGGCCACTATCTAAGATGAACATAGATGGAAAAATCATCACTATAACAGCAGCAAAATGAACTCAAGAACACATCAAAAAAATTACACCTAATGACCAAGTTGGATTTATCCCTGTCTCAACACTGTTTTTTATCATGAAACAATGGTAAAGAGGCTGAAGAGACAACTTAAATACTGGGAGAATAGATTTGCCAACCATAGTCTCTCTTAAAAGGTTAATACCTAAAATATGTAAGGAATTCAAACAACCCAATAGCAAAACAAAATAATAACCTGATTAAAAAATAGGTAAAGGACCTGAGCAGACTTATCTCCAGAGAAGACATAAAAATGGCCAACAAGTATACGAAAAGGTGCTCAACATCACTAGTCATCAGGGAAATACAAATCAAAACCAAAATGATTTATCCCCTAACATCTGTTGGGATGCTTATTATGAAAAAGACAAGAGATAAGTGGTGGTGAGGGTGTAGAGAAAAGGAAACACTTGTAAACTGTTGATAGGAATGCAGATTTATGTAGCCACTTTGGAAAACTTCACAGAGCTTCCTAAAAGAAATTCAATGTAGAACTACTATAAGACCTAGTAATCCCTCTTCTGGATATATCCCCAAAGGAAATGAAATCACCACCTTATAAGGATATCTGCATGTCCATGTTTATTGTACAATTATTCTCAATATCCAAGGTAGGGAAACAACCTAAGTGTCTACTGATAGAGGAATGGATAAAGAAACCACGGTATTCATATACAACAGAATACTATCTGGCCTTAAAAAAGGAGATCCTGCCATTTTCAGCAACATGAATGACCCTAGATGACATTATGTTCAGTAAAATAAGCCAGATGTAGAAAGACAAATGCTACATGAACTCACTTATATGTAGAATCTTAAAACATAATAAACACAAAGCAGCGAGTAGAATGGTAGCTGGGAAAGGTACAGGAGAAATGGGAGATGTAGGCCAAAGTGTACAATATTTTTTTTACACAGGATGAATACACGTAGAGAACTAGCATACAACATAAGCACCATAGTTGATGATATTGCATTGTATATACTGGAAATTTGTTAAAACAAAAAATTTTAGATACTCTTACCCCCCCCCACACACACAAAGGAAAGGTAACTATGGAAGATAATATAGTAATTTATTAATGTATTTGACTGTTATAAGCACGTCACCATGCAGATGTACACAAAAACATGTTGTACACCGTACATTTATACAATAAAAATATTACTCATTACTGAAAAATAAAATTTTTCATAGAAACTTAAAATATAAATTATATTAAGATAACTGTATACATAGTTTAAACATTTCTCAGTATTTTTAACATGGTGAATATTAGTAGAACCCACAAAAATAATTACTAAAAATAAAAATGTCTGCCCCATTCTACTGAGAGACCTTCAGGGAAAATATTATAGTAGTCTAGGTTAATTTTTTTTTAAACTCTATAGTTTTTGTAGACATAATTACCAAGTCAAAAAAGAATTTGCCTATGAATCATCGATTATTTCAGTGTCCTTGGCATCTCTAAAAATAAGCTGCAAGACAACCTGAACCTGGAAAAGAAATTTTCCCCATTCAGACGTATTCTTTTTGTTCATTGGTAACTGCAGGAAATTTTAGAAATCAAGTTGCATTCTAGATGATCACTGCATTCAATAGTATGGATGTCATGAAACCCCTTATTTATCTGTACGCCTAATCGTTAAACTGTAGTATGAAGTAAATAGTCAATAATTCACTTGAAATGCTCCTCTCTAGTTACTGCAGATTTGAGTGTGATTATTTAAATGTCACCCAATGAGACAGAGTAGGATGATTACCAAACAGCTGCCTATCTTAATATATTCCTCTTGAAAGGCATCAAAACTCATGTGCTTGCAGGTAAGAAGCATGATGTAATTATTTCATTTTACTTTAATAAAGTATGCTTCATTTTACTACTGTGAGCCAGGGAGGAGTGAAGAGAAAGTGGAATGGACTAAAAACTGAGAAATAAAGCACAGATAAGGAGATAGCCAGGAAGTTGTAGTTCTGAAATTGGCTGCTTTCTCTCAAACACTAAGAGACTTTCTTTCTCATAGAGATTAGCTTATTTTTCTCACAAAGCTGGAAGGGGACATTTGGAAAATAAAAAAATACACATACATTGGTGTACAGGAAGAAAAATTTAACAATACAGTGAGACCCCCAGATCTTTCACATCGATATGAATTAAAACATAAGGCATGTCTATCCTGACAAAGACCAAATACACGATTATATAAGCCAATATTCATCATCTTTCTCAAAATCATCATCCACTGAGTGTTTACTGTGTGCCAACAAGTTAAGTGCTTTCAAGGCAACCTCGCAAAATCTTTATGAGCCAGGTACTTTTATGAGCCCCTTTTTTCAAATGAAGAAATCAAAGCCTAGAGAAGTTGTAAATAACTGGTCCAAAGTGGCTAAGCTACTGAAGATCCTCTCACTCCAAAGTCCCAGTCTTCCCAAAGAGCAAAGAAGAGATTAACATGGCTCTAGCATAAAAATACTGTGTAGTATTTGGATAAGAAAATGAGCATTACAGGAAGAAGGAGAAAGCACACAGGATGAAAAGAGAAGAAAACAAGTTATGTTTGTGGTATAACTAGGAGACTGACTCAGTCAGTGGAGGATTTGTATTGAGAAATGGTAGATAGAATAGCCAGAGTGCATGCAGAACCCAAGGGGGGACCAGGGGTGCTGCTACCCGCCCTCTGGCGGGGTCCGTGGGCTCAGCCCCCTAGCCAGAGGGTCTGCAGCACCCAAGGGAGGGGGCTGGGGTGCTGCTACACGCCCTCTGGTGGAGGCTCTTGAATCAGCCCCCTAGCCAAAGGGTCTGCAGCACCCAAGGGGGGCCGGGATGCTGCTACCCGCGCTCTGTGGCGGGGACCGTGGGCTCAGCTCCCTAGCCATAGGGTCTGCAGCCACCAAAGGGAGGGGGCGGGGTGCCGCTACCCGCTTTGTGAAGGGGGACGTCGGCTCCAGGCCCCTAGCCAGAGGGTCCACAGCACCCAAGGGATGGGCCGGGGTTCTGCTACTCGCTTTTTGGTGGGGGACATGGACACAGCCCCTTAGCCAGAGGGTTCATAGCAGCCAGTGGGGGCCGGGGTGCGGCTACCCACCCTCTGGCGGGGGCCGTGGGCATAGCAATCTACCCAGAGGTTTTGTAGCAGCTAGGAGGTCCGGGGTGCTGCTACCCGCCCACTAGCGGGGTCTGTGGGCTCAGCCCCCTAGTCAGAGGGTTTGTAGCACCAAGTGGGGGGGCCGGGTTGCTGCTACCTGCTCCCTGGCGGGAGTCGTGGGCTCATCCCTTTAGCCAGAGGGTCCACAGCACCGAAGTGGGGGGTGGCTTGGGTGTCACTACCCATCCTCTGGCAGGGACCGTGGGCTAAGCCCTCTAGCCAGAGTGTACATAGCACCCAAGGGGGGAGCTGAGGTGCTGCTACTCACCCTCTGGCAGGGTTCGTGGGCTCAGCCCCCTAGTCAGAGGGTCCACAGCACCCAAGGGGGTGGCCGGGATGCTGCTACCCACCCTCTATTGGGGGCTGTGGGCTCAGCCCTTTAGCCAGAGGGTCCCCAGCACCCAAGTCGGTGGACCTGGGTGCTACTACCTGTCCTCTGGCAGGGACCGAGGGCTCAGCCCCCAGCCAGAGTGTCCGCAGCACCCAAGGGGGGAGCCGGAGTGCTACTACTCACCCTCTCGAGGGGGCCTTGGGCTCAGCCCCCTAGCCAGAGGGTCCACAGCACCCAAGGGGGGGCCAAGATGCTGCTACCCACCCTCAGGTGGGGGCCGTGGGCACAGCACCCTACCCAGAGGTTTTGTAGCAGCCAGGGGGTCCAGGGTGCTGCCACCCACCCACTGGTGGTCTCCGTGGGCTCAGCCTCCTAGTCAAAGGGTCTGCAGCACACGAGGGGCGGGCTGGGGTGCCGCTACCCACTCTCTGGCAGGGCTGGTGGCTCAGCCTCCTAGCCTGAGTGTCCGCAGGACCCAAGGGTGGGGCCTGAGGGCTGCTACTCAGCCTGTGGTGAGGGCCGTAGGCTCAGCCCCCTAGCCAGAGGGTCCACAGCAACCAAGCAGGGAGACCAGGGTGCTGCTACCTACCCCCTTGTGAGGACTGTGGGCACAGCTCCCTAGGCAGAGAGTCCACAGCACCCAAGGTGGGGGTCTGGGGTGCTGCTACCTATCCTCTGATGAGGCCGGTGGGCTCAGCCACTTAGCCAGAGGATCCCCAGCACCCAAGGGTGGGGGCCGGGGTGCTTCTACCTGCCCTCTGGGGGGGGGCTGTGTGCTCAGCCCCCTAACCTGAGTGTTCGTAGCAGCCAGCGGGGGCCGGGGTGCTGCTACCCGCCCTCTGGTGGGGACCGTGGGCTCAGACCCCTAGCCAGAGGGTCCGCAGCACCTAAAGAAGGGTGCTGGGGGGACGCTACCCACTCTGTTTTCGGGGCCGTGGGCACAGACCCCTCACCAGTGGGTCTGTAGCACCCAAAGGGGTTGGGGGGAATGCTAACCGCCCTCTGGCAGGGGCCATGGGCACAACCCCCTAGCCAGAGGATCCATAGCACCCAAGTGATTGGGGGGGGGCCGTGAGGATCCTATCCGCCCTCTGGCAGGGGCTGTGGGCACAGGCCAGTAGCTGGTGGGTTCGTAATATACAAGGGGGCCCGGGGGTATATTATTCGCTCACTGGCGGTGGCTGTGCGCAGCCCCTTAGCCAGTGTTCGTAATATCCCAGGGGGGCCTGGCGGATATTACCCTCTGGTGTGGGCTGTGGCCAGCCCCCTAGCCAGATCATTTGTAATACCTGGTGGGGGGGAGTTTCTGGGGTGGTATTACTCACCCTCTTGCGGGGGCTGTGACCAGCCCCCTAGCCAAAGAGTTTGTAATACCCAGGGCGTCCGGGGTGGTATTAATCCCCCTCTGGTGATGGCTGTGGACAGCTCTGTAGCCAGAGAATTCTTAATATCCAGAGGGGCTTGGCATAGTATTACTTGCCCTCTGGAGGGGATTCTGGGCAGCCCCCTAGCCAGAGGGTTGGTAATATCTAGGGGGCGCCAGTGTGCTATTACTAGCCTTCTGGTGGAGGCTTGACCTGGGTGTCTATTTTAAAGAGATATGTCTCCTAATATCAATGTCGAGTTGATATGGGTGTATATTTCAAAGAGATATTACTCCTAATACCTTAGTTGTTGTAGAGTATGTTTGAACACTTTGTAATCTTGTTTGTAATATTCAGCATATTTTTGTATTAATATAAAGAAATATCTGAAACTGGGTAATCTATAAAGAACAGCGGTGTAATTGGCTTACTTTCTGCAGGCTGTACAGGAAGCATAGTGGTTTCTGGGGAGGCCTTGGGGAACTTTCAATTATGGCAGAAGGCATTGTGGGAGCAGGCATGGCCAGAGCAGGAATGAGGAGGAGTGAGGTGCTGTACACTTTTTTTTTTTTTTTTTTTTGAGGCTGGGTTTCGCTGTGTCACCTAGGCTGGAGTGCAGGAGTGTGATCACGACTCACTGCACCCCCAATCTCCTAAGTTTGAAATATCCTCCCACCCCAGACTCCCAAGTAGCTGTGACCACAGGCACGTGCCACCATGCCCAGCTAATTTTTAATTTTTTTTTGTAGAGACAGAGTCTTACCATATTGTTCAGGCTCATCTCACACTCCTGGGCTCCAGTGATCTTCCCACCTCAGCCTCCCAAAATGCTGAGATGACAGGCATGAGCTATGAGCCTCAATGCTCAGCCAAAATTTTTTAATTGTTATATTTTAGTTTTTATATTTTTTCTTGATCATTGGCCTGTAGACCCTATGGATGACTGAACCCACAGATGCAGAGAGCCAACAGTATATAGGGAGACCTGGGCACATGAAACTGTCACAGAAGTTACATGAGGAGAGAAAACAGTGACAGACAGTTTTTGGCATTGTCTGAAATCTTTGACAGAGATATCTTCATGTATGACTTACATGGGAAAGATAAATAAGTGATGAAAAAGACCACTCTGTGGAGTACAGAGGAGTGGCCCGTGAACATGACCTGTCAGGTTGAAATGCTGTCCCTGAGTCTCCGTGCATCAGCCACAGTGTTCATCAGAAGCTGGGGACGCAAAGCATGAGGAGGTCAGAGGCCCGGGCAGATGGGAAATAACCAAAGCAGGCAGGCACCTGGTTGGGAGGTGACGTGCAGCACAGGGTTGCCCCAGTCTGCAGGACGTGCTCCGGGGAAGCAAAGCCTTTCTCCAAGGCCACACCTCTCCTCTCCGCCACTTCAAGTGCTGAAATATGCCTCCCTCCTTTCTGCACAAACTGCTTCTGCAAAGAAACCCAGCAGTATTTTTAAAAGAGAAAGGTGGGAAAGA
>CAUYLG010039941.1:0-28712 GCA_963573385.1 Cacajao melanocephalus
TGCAGGGGCATGGATGAAGTTGGAAACCATCATTCTCAGCAAACTGACACAAGAACAGAAAACCAAACACCACATGTTCTCACTCATAAGTGGGTGTTGAACAATGAGAACACATGGACACAGGGAGGGGAACATCACACACTGGGGTCTGCTGAGGGGTGGGGGGCTAGAGAAGTGATAGCAGGGGGTGGGGAGGTTGGGGAGGAATAACATTAGGAGAAATTCTTAATGTAGGTGAAGAGGGGATGGAGGCAGCAAACCACCATGGCATATGTATAGCTATGTAACAATCTTGCAAGATCTGCCCATGTACCCCAGAACTTAAAGTATTTTTAAAAAGACTGATACTTGATCATAAGTAAACAGGCTCCCTCTCTCCCAATATCTTACCACATTCTATATTCTCCTATATAATAACAGATTACTGCCAAAAAGAACTGCAAGGCTCAGACTCTATTCAAGAAGGAGTCTCCAGGGAAATTTGAAGGCAACAGTGGAGATTAAAAAAAGAGAGAGAGAGAGAGAGAACATGAAAGGAAATGTTTGCCTCTGACACTTATAACAAACTGCCTAACTGCTAGCCATATAAACATAAAATCTTGTACTAATAGTTTATTTACCCTAATTCCTTTTACCCAATACATCAGGTGCAGCTTTCAAAAAAAATTATAGGGCATGCTAAAAGGAAAAAAGAAAAAGAAAAAAAGGTTCCAGTTCAATATGGTTGACTACAAGTAGCTAGTGCATGACTCTCTCACAGAGTAAATACTCTCTTCAAGTGGATCTTCTATGAGATCACACTGAGATTCACCAGGGAAGGAGCAGGTCCCACAGACAGCAGAGAGAAGTGAAGCAGGGAAGCTGCTTATCCAGGACCATGAGAGCTGAGGGAGGCTCCCTAATGTGGAAAAAGAATGAGCAAATGAGAGACCTCCAGGGATATACACCTTCATCATGGACCTTTATAATCCTGGACATAGGAAAATATACTCAATCCCCATGGGCCTCCAGACTAACACAGAGAGCTCCCTTGAGCCTGTGCAGAGGCACCACTTGATCCCACAGGCCTTTGAGAAGCATAGCACCAACTGTCACCAACCCATCAAGAAGGGAAGCCAGACATTTTTGTACAACCCAAAAACAGATGCTGCAGCCACAGTACTGAGGAGCTTCCAGACTGTACCATGCAGCTCCCCACCTGCACTTCTCCCTGCCAAGTGTGCCTTGCCAGCTTGGGTCCACAGAGTACCTGCTTCACCCCTGCCTGAACACCGTGGCCACAGCTCTGCATTACTCTGAGATTGTAACTCCCAGAGGCCACAAGCCCTTTGCAATCATTGCCACTGCTGCATCCTTCCTTGCCATCCCTTGGCCAAGGAGGGAACAGGGAGATTGCGCATTTTTTAGTGCCTCCAGTGCAGATACTGAAGCACAAGAGCAATAAGCAGACTATGCACCCCATGACTTCCCACCTCCATTGCTCCCTAACAAAAGGGACTTGCTAGCTTCAGTGGCAGGCCCCGAATGCAGCCTTCTCATCCCTATCTGAACACTATGGCTATGGCTCAGCATTCTTCTGAGAGCCCAACTCTCAGAAACCAGTGACAAGTCTTTCACAGTTGCTGCTACCACTGCCTCTGCCCCACCACCCCAGGTCAGGGAGGGAATGGGGAGGTCTGGCACCTTTGTGTGCCCCTAAGAGTGAAATCCAGCACTACATCTGCAGGAAGGAAGTACGAGCAGACCACACACCCCACAGCTGCCAGTCTTCATTGTCCAACTGAGAGGACCAGCCCTCCCCAGTGAAAGGCCCACAGCACAGCCATGCTGCTCCTGCCTAAACATTTCAAGTGCAGCCCAGAGCCCTTCCGAAAGCCCAGCCCCCACAGCCCTGTGATCTGCTCTCAGGCACATCTCCCACCACCTGAGCATTTTGCCTATCTCTGCCCGAGAGTTCTGCTAGAGACCCAGAAACTAGTCCACCTGTCCCCGTCTCAGCCAGCACCTGAACTCTGGACTAACCTGACCCTGGTCCAGCCCCTTCCTGACGCATGCACACACCATCCAGTGGGCTGTCTAGGGCCCTGGGAAGTAGGAAACCACCTAGCCCATTCCAACACTGCTGGCACCTGACCACTTCCCTCAGGGGCTGAGGTTGGGCTTATCCAACCAGTCAACAACACCACAATTAACATCCATCTGCATGGGCCAAAAGGCAGAAGCCCTCCCTAGAGAAAGCAGCAGTATTTTTGCAGCAGGTGAGCCATAAAGCTATCTGTATCATGCTGAGTGAAGAAGTTCCACCCCAAAACCACTCCCATGGAGAGATTCAAGGACAGCCATTTATTTTCCAAGGTTCTCAGCTATACAGATTTCTAGAGATAGGATACAGTGTGCATCTGAACTGAAAGTCATGAACCCTGAGACACAGATGTGACAGAGATACAGATTGCATTCCTGCCTATCTAGGAGATTGAGCCAATGAGGCCCCCTTACTACCCTCCCCACAGAGACCTCACCACATTTCACCAGGGTCTTCCCCCAGCCACCCTCCTTACGGCTGGTGACTGTGCTTGTCATTGGGGAATTTGTGGCCAAGCCAAAGGGTCCAGTTCCACCCAGCTCTGTCCTCTGCTCTGCTGAACAGGAAGCTCAGGACACCAGGCACTCCATTGTCCAGCCCGTCACCCGAAACAACAGAAAGCACCTCACAGTAAACAAAGATTCCATACATACCTATCTGCTTGTGGTGCACTTGGCTCTGATTTTTGCCAATCAGACAAAAATAAGGGAAAAAGAATTTTAAAGAATAAACTAAACCTTTAGGAAACATGGGATTATGTAAAGTGACCAAACCCATGACTTATTGGCATTCCTGAGAGAGAAGAAAACATAAGCAACTTGGAAAACATATTTAAGAGAATAATTTAAGAAAATGTTCTTAATATTGCTAGAGGGGTAGACATCCAGATACAAGAAACCCATAGAATACCTGTGAGACCCTATACAAAATGAAAATTACCAAGGCATATAGTCATCAGACTATCCAAGGTCAACACTAAAGAAAAAAATCTTAAAGGCAGCTGGAGAAACGGGTCACATCACCTACAAAGTAATACCAATCAGACTAACGGTAGAGTTTTCAACAGAAACCCTGCATCCAGATAATATTGGAGGTCTATTTTTTGCCTCTTTAAAGAAAAAAAAATGTGCCACCCAATAATTTTACATCCTACCAAACTAAGCTTCATAAATAAAGGAGAAATAAAGTCTTTCCCAGACAAGTAATTGCTAGAGAATTTGTTACCACCAGACCAGTCCTACAAGAAATGCTCAAAGAGATGTTCGTTCTTTAAAAAAAAAATAAGCAAAACTGACTGACAACTAGCTAGACTAACCCATTCCCCACCCCCCCAAAAAAGAGAAAAAAATTAAATGAGTACAATCAGGAGTGATAAAGATGACATCACAGCTGACAACTGACACACTCTGATGATCAGAGACTATTATGAACACCTCTATGCACAAAAACTAGAAAATCTAGAAGTGAAAAAAATTCCTAGAAACATATAACTTCTCATAATGGAACTGAGAAAAAAACTAAAGCCCTGAACAGACCCATAATGAATAATGAAATCAAATCATTAATTTTAAAAAGTCCTTCTTAAAAAATTCCAGGACTAGATATATTCACTGCCAAAATTTTATTAGATATACAAAGAACACCCGGTACCAATCTTACTGAAACAATTCCAAATAATCAAAGAGGTTAAATTCCTTCCTAACTCTTTGTACCCAGTGTCACCCTGATACAAAATCAGACAAGAACACAACACAAAAAAAGAAAATTACAGGCCAATATCCCTAATGAACACAGATACAAAAATCCTCATCAAAAAACTAGCAAACTGAATCCAACAGCATATCAAAAAGATAAATCTCCATAATCAAGTGTGCTTAATTCTAGAGATGCAGTGCCTCCCAACTGTTGATTGGATAAAGAAAATTTTATGTATTTATATATATATATATATATATATATATATATATAAAATTATTTCTGTCTATTCTTTCAGAATGATGAAATATACAAATCTGGAATAATACAGATAAAATCCAGGCCCTCACATCAATGATTGGATCCTGGTGGCAGGGGACGAGGTAGCATTGGGACATAAGGAAACATTATAGAAGGACACTGGCCCAATCCCACTCACTGCACTTGGAGCTAAGAGAATAAATGTTTGCAGATTTAGCCACCTTCACACTTTCTGCACTTATACTTCCTAAGTTAAACAGAAGCAATCAGAAGGCATCTTGAATAAAAGCCAACATCTCTATGCCTTACCAGAACCAGGGCCCAAGTACTTAGTCTTCCCTGTTGATACCAGGAATTAACTACTCTAACTCCTAGCTAGTGACAACCCTTTTACTTATGCATCAGATCACTGCCCTTCTTGCCTGTTCACTAATGGAGTTCAGCACTTCTCCTCCTCTTCTGCGTCATCACTTTGTCCCTCTCTAGTGGATCATTCATAAACCTGATATTATTTCTTTCATATTAAAAATTAAATAACAAATAAAATCAAAGAGCTCTCTTCACACTGATTCCCCTTCCAACCACCACTCGCTTTTTTCTGCTTATCCTTTAATATGCAGTTAACAAAAATAACTGTATTTCCTTGCTGTTTCAAATTTCTGTCCTTTGATTTTCTTTTGGACCCTCTGCAATCAGTTCTGCCATGCCCACCACTCTTGTCAAACTCACTGGTGACCTCTAGGTTGCTAAAACCAATAGTCAATTCTCAGCATTTTACTTGACCTTTTAAAAAAAATCTACACACATTCCTTTAGTGTTCTCATTCCACATCATGGGTTTAGATACTATCATTATGCTGATAACACTCACATTTAGAGCTCCAGCCTCCATCTCTTCTTTGACTTCAAGACTCTTACATCTGATTGCCAGAAGACCTCTCTACTTGGATGCCCAAGAGGCAGCTCAAACTCAGCAGGTAAAAAGCTGAAGTGGGGACTCCGTGTTTGGGTCCCCTTCGATGAACACTCTCTTGTGGAAGCTGCTTTCCCTCTCCTAAACTCCATCTCTCTCTCTCTCTCTCTCTCTCTCTCTCTCTCTCTCTCTCTCAACTCCCTACCACTCAGTGTGGAAGCTGTCTTTCCTCTCCTGGATTCCGTCTTTCTGAATTCTCTCACTCAGTGTGAGAGGAGCTTTCCTTCTCTGATTTTCCCCCTCTGGGAACCCTTCTCACTCAGTGTGAGAGTGGCTTTTCTTTCTCTCACTCCGTGTGAGAGTTAGCTGTTTCTTTCTCTCTCCTTCTCCTGTTTCTCTCTCTCTCTCTCTCTCTCTCTCTCTCTCTCTCTCTCTCTCTCTAAATAAGTCACTTTCTACAAACTAAACAAAACAAAAAAGCTGAAGTGATCTTCCCTATCACCCACAACTTCCCAGTTTTCTCTAGTCAATGAATGGCAGTTCCACCCTTCCAGTGGTTCAGACCCAAAAGTTCAGCCTCGTCTTTAATTTCTCCGCTTCTCTCACTTCTCATCCCAGTCTGTCAGCAAATGCTCATAGATCTCCTCAAAAATATACCCAGAATCTTATCCCTTTACCCATCTTCATTGTTACCACCCTAGTCCAAAGCAACAATCATTTCTCACCTGGAACCTTTCCATAGCTCCTTAATAGGTCTTCTTACTTGCACTCCTGCTGGCTTACAACCTAATTGCAGTATTTTATCCAGAATAAACCTATTGAAAGAAAAGTCAGCTTAAGCCACTCCATCTGAGTTAAAGAAGCCATGAGTGTTTTACAATGACTTGCAAGATACAGGGCTCAGTACATGCTGATCCCACACTCTCTCTGTCCTCTTCTCTCACTGCTCCCACCTCACTCCACCCAACCACAGTGTCCCCTTGCTGGTCTGCAGATGCACACAGCATGCTGCAGGGTCACAGCTTTTGCAACCTCTATTCTCTCTGCCTGGACCATCCATTCTTCAATATCACTTACTCCCTTGCATTGTGACATCATTGCTCAAATGCTATTTCCTAAAATCACTTTTCCTTGCTACCCTATTGAAAACTGACTCTTTGCCCACATCATTCAGTATCCATGTTTCCACTTAGCTCTTATCTACCCAATCTGTGATTTTCTTCTTTATATATATTTTCATAATCCGTCTCTATTCACTTGAATGTAAGCTCCGTGAGGACAGAGATTTCTGTTTTTATTACTGCTTTGCCCCCAACTCCTGGAATAATGCATGACACATGGATAAGAATAAGAAGAAATTCATTTAAAAATAATAAGTATTGGATAAATTCATGTCTCAATCCTTTGCTATTTACTTCTATATTCCTAACCTTCTAGTCTAACATTTTTTCCTAAAAATCTCTTAACATTTTCCTGGATATTTCTGGCATCTTTTGAAATGCAAACCATTAGAAGCTGATAATTGCTTAAAATCCATTTACTGATTCCTGCTCTTTGCAGGAAACTGATCACTGGTGTCGGTTCCAATTTTAAATGGAAATTATTCTTCTTCCACGAAGATGGTGCTGTTGATGAGGACCTAGGAAGATGCTAAACAGCCTGCTTACCTCTGCAGTTCTAGAAGTGTTCCCACATTCCAGTGCCTTCAGACACACCCCAAAATTATTTACATTGGTTCTCAGTCACCTTTGGAACAACTCTGAAATCTTTTCCAAATATAGCAAACACACATATACGCACAGAGAGAAAATTACAGAATCAAAATGACATCGTACTTCTCAAGAAATTCCATCAGAATCTGGTAGCAGGTGTTTCCAATAGAGCCTGTGGCTTTGCATCCACAGTTTTAAGTTCTATTGTTCCTTCACTCATAGCCCACAAAAGAGTCTATAAAATTTCACAGTGATTGCCCATAAAAACTTTCCCCACCCAAATTAAGAGCAAGTAAGGCAATTGCCTCACTTAAGAATGTAATTATAAAGTTAAAATTTTATTAATATGGCCTAATTTCCATTCCCCAATGGTCACATATCATTTTATTACATGGCGTTATTCTTCTTTCGTTTCCTTTTTGTTGGCAAAGGAAATGCCAACTTTAAATACATGCATTTATGGAACACAAAACCCAGCTCTCACCTCCCACAGTGCCCTCAGCTGTAACCTGTCATTGAGCATCCCTCCCCTTGTGGCATCTTTTGCTGCTGGATTTACCAGAGACTTGCTCTGCCCATGGAAGAGAAAAGCTTCCAGGAATCAAGCCCTAACACACGTGCCTCACTTTAATACAAAGACATTTCTAGAATGTGTTCTGCTGTGTAAACACAGAATTTCCCCCAGAGAAATCCATCCTGCCACTTCTCTCCATTTGGCCAGGTGTCACTGTCAGCATCTAGTCTGACTTCACCCACATCAAAGCTAGGAAATCTGCTGCAGGTTGGAGATCCTTCAGCCCCCTTCCAGAAATGTAATGAGAAGACATTATCCTGAATGTGAGGACATAAACGCATTTTAATTAAATGTGAACTTGTAAAAAGTTTCTTCATAAGTTTTAAACAAAGTTCCAGTCATACCAATTTAAATTTCTGAACAGATGTAATTTGGTCAGTGTATTTGCTATAATAAAAGGAAATGGAAATTATGAGAGGTGAAATAGTCCAGGCACAGAAAGACAAACACCACGTCATCTCACTTGTATGTGAAATGTGAAAAAACCAACCTCATGGAAGCAGAGAGTAGAATAGTGGTCACCAGGGACTGGGGTGGGAGGAGGAACGGAGTCAGGGGAGATGCTGCTCAAGGGGCACAAAGTTTCAGTTAGTCTGGAGGAATAAGTTTTAGTGAGCTATTGCTCTGCACAGGGACTACAGTTAATAATAATCTACTACTACATGTTTCAAAATTGCTAAAAGATTTTTGACATTCTCACCACCAACAGTAAGTTGGCAGGGAGTGGATACGTTAATTAGGTTGATTGTTTTGGTGTATACATAGACCAAAACATTACACTGTACCATATAAATACACACAAAATTTGTCCGTTAAAATCAATCATCAGTCAAGTCTACTAAAAGTGCATTGAAAAAAATAAGCATTGAAAAAAATCTATCTTGACACACCATAGAAGGGAGAGTTGACCAGAGGCCAACTACCTTGTTCTCCTGACTGCTATGCTGCCCACCCTCCTGCCCCCTATATGGAGGGAAAAAAGGCCAACACGAAGAGGTGCTCAACCACCATGTACTCTCAATGGCCACAGCTCCTCCAGCTTAGGGAACAGCCTCTGTGACCACAATAACTCATCCTCCCAGCATAGCTAAATTCTCAGGCTTTGGCCTTTGGCCAAACTTTCCTTTCCTTGATTCAGTGGAATATGTCGTTTGTGTACTGTGCACACCTGCAGCTCTCTCAGTAGTGGCCACCTTTCTCTTCACAGCCTTGTGTGCTCTGCTTGGAGGTGGAATCAGGATCCTTTATTCTCCCCATTGACGCACCCTCTTTCTTCTCTCATAAACCACCATTCTTGTAAAGTTCAAGTCATTGGACTTTACCCTCAATGCCCTTTATAGTTACGGTCAACTGCTGACCTCAAGGTCACTCTTCCTCAGGGCCTGGATCACTGTCTTCCTTACATTATCATTATTATCATACACATAGCTAATCCAACCAACAACCTAATCTTCCCTTCCAAAGCATTTCAATCACACACCCTCCAGACCTGATTGCCACCAGTAACTACCCCACCTTCGAAGATTATGCACCCCTCCTTGTCTTGCCTTCCCCTCCTGTCTTTCCAGCTCACTGATTTGGTATTGCCACTACTGATATTCTTTAATCTTGCTGAAACCTGGAATCCTTGTTCATCATTATGCTTATGTGTTCACCTCCCTCCTTGCCCAACTTGAAGCCTGTAGTAAAACACGTTTATAAAAATCTTTGGTAAGCCTTCTGAATCCAGAAGTGCTGGGAAGGGAAGAGCATGGTCTCTTTAAATGATAGGGAAGACAGAAAGGAAGTGTTGTGTAGAGAAAGGTGAGTCCCTGGCTAGGGCTCCACCCCCACAAACCTAGGTGAGGACAGGTACTTCTTCTTCCTTTACACCCAAATGTTGCATTTTCCAAGACCACCCTGGCCTGCCACACCCCCATCCTGAGCCTATGATAACCTTAGCAAGGCAGAAACAGGAGCAGCTGGAGGTCTTGAGGAACACATCAGCGGAAGAAGACACAAGTGGCTAGTCATTGAGAGCACAGCGGCAGAAGAACATGCCCACAGGCACCAGCGGGCCAGCAGGCCACCGACAGGTGGAATGACGGAGAGTTTGACCCCAGTCACAGAGTTTGAATGGAACTGTCAGAGACAAGCAGGGGCACCAAGCAGCCTGACTCCAGGGGAAAACCATCTCCCTTCTGGCTTCTCCCATCTACTGAAAGATACTTTTACTCAATAAAACGTTGTACTCATTTCCCAAGCCTACATGTGATCTGATTCTTCCAGTATACCAAGGCAAGAAATCCTGGGATACAGAAATCCTTCTGTCCTTATGACAAAGAAGGGGGTCTAATTGAGCTGGTTAACACAAGCCACCAACAGACAGATAAACCCAAATAAGCACCCTGTAATGCACACCCACTGGGGCTTCAGCTGTAAACATTCACATCTAGACGCTGCCGTGGGGTCAGAGTCCCACAGCCTGCCCGCCTGTATCCTCCCCTAGAGGTTTGAGCAGGAGAGCACTGAAGAAGCGAGCCACACCCCATCGCACACCCTGCGAGGAGGACAAGGAAACCTTTCCCATCTCACTGGCACCTCTCTCAATCCATATACTCACTTGGAGAAAAGACATATTGCTATCCGCATATCTTCCTCCTTCACATGCACACCTACACAGCTAAACCAAGAGTCAGCAAACTATAACCTTTGACCAAATGTGAAACACTGCCTGCTTTTATAAATAAGTTTTAATTGGAATACAGCCACATTTATTAATTTCTGTGTTATCTATTGTTACTTTCATGCTACAATGGCAGAGTTGAGTAGTGAGATGAAAACTGTATGGTTCAAAAAGCCTAAAATACTTTACTATCTAACCCTTTACAGAAGAAATTTGCCTGAGCTATTTATGCCCAAATGTTTTAGTCATTCTTAAAAAAAAAAAAAGTCTACAACCATGCTACTGTCCTCACTTTTTGTTTATGTCCTCAAGACTCAAGTTAATGCCCAACTTCAGTCATGACTACTTCATTTCCTAGTAAGATATGTTCCCACTCTCACCTAATGTCCTAGCCTCAAAATAGAGAAAGAAAAATAAAATGCTTATCATCAAATAAAATTAATCTCATCTTTCCATCATCTAATCCACCTCCTCACCTACATGCCTACATTCTTTCTCTTTCTTTCTCTGTCTTCTCCCACTTTGCAGATCATGCATTAATATTGCCCATCTTTAAAAAAAAAAAAATAACTTCGTTTGACCAAGCATCCTTTTCTAGCTCTTTTCCGTTTCTCTGTTTATCTGCATAGCAAATTTTCACACTCACTGTATCCACTTTCCATCTTCTATTACCTCTCCACCACTCCACTGAGATATTTCTATCAGGGTCACCTAAACCATTTGTACCATAAACTCAAGAGTTTTTGTTGAGTTCTCATTTTATAAGGCTTCTCAAGTAGCACTGGATGAAGCTGACAATAGAGTCCTTCAAACACTTTCTTCTCCTGGATCCTAGGACTCCACGCTCTCCTGGATTTCCTCCTACCTCAAGTACAGCTCCATCTGAGTCTTTCCGTGGTCCCATCCACTGCTAGATCTCTAAATGTTAACAAACCCCAGAGGTTTGTCCCTCGCCTTTTCATTTTCCCTTTTCTCCTTCTCTCTTCTCTCCCTAGGTGATCTCATCCAGTCTTGGTCTAAGTCCCATCTCTAGGCTGCTGACCCCCAAATCTATAACTCCAGCCTCAATTTCCACCTTCAGCCAAATATCCAAGTGTCAAATCAGCATCCTTCATTTAGACGTGTCATGATCTCTCTGAACTAGCCTAGACAAACATTAACTTCCACACCCACCCTCCTCATTCCAGTCTTTCCAGAGAATGTTATGACCATAAACTCAGTTCCTTGAGCTAAAAAACTAGAAGGCATCCTTGATCTTTCTTTCCCTCACAATTCACATCCAAACCATGTGGTAAATCCTACTAGTTTAACTTTACAGCAGAGCAGAAGTCACATCACTATTCACCATCTCTATTGCTACATCTTAGAATCAGCCACCAGCATCTTCTATCTGGACTAAGGCAGCGGTCTCCTGATTCCAAACTTGTTTCTCTACAGTCCATTCTTCATGCACAGACAGAATGACATTTCTAAATTCTAAGATAGCACCGCCCTCACACTAAAACACTCAAACACTCCAGTAGCTTTTAATTGTTATTCAAATGAAACCAATCTCTTCGCTGTACACAGCCAAAAGATACAGTGGTACTGCAACCCTATCTACCTCTCCAAAATCCTCCCTCTCCCCTCACTCCCTTGTTCATTGTCCACAGCCAGTGGCCTTACGTCTGTCCTTCCAAGCTGTCACATTCATCTCATCAAGATCTTCTCCATGGAATGCTTCTTGGTCAGCTCTTCCAATGGCTATTTCTTCTTCAGCTGCCACTCTCCAGAGAAGCCTGCCTGATGGCCTGAGTTCTCTTCTATTGTACCACTAATTTTTGTTTCCTTCATAGCACTTATTGTTTCTTAAATTATTTAATTTATATGCATATAAATGTTTGCACATATTTGCATGTTTATTTTCTCACAAAATTAGTGCATAGCTTCTCAAGGGCAGAGACCTGGTTATTCTTCCACCATCTGTCCCACATCTAAACTAGCATCTGAAACAGAGAAAGCTCTCAATAAATACTCATCTGACTGCCTGACAAATATAATTAAATAAAAGGTAAAGTTTGTAATTTAGCACCTGATCCTAAGGAAGCTACTAATTATACTATTTTATGTTGAAGTGATGCTTGAATTTTCTAATTTTTTTGGCCCACATGTAAAGATTTTGCAGCTTTGAAAAAGCACAGAATCATACTGTCTCAGGCTGTGAAGACCCAAGAGGAAAATCACATATATAAAGTGAAATTTACTCAGCACACCCACATATTCATCCCAACCAGGGGCAGGCCCTCACATGTACAGATACACTTAACACCCCTGAAAGCTGATTTTCCCCACTGAGACACAGTAACTGTTTAAGAAGTACCAGTTCCTTAAACAAATGGACCATGTAATTACTGATTCACAGGGCATTTATCATTCCCATGGCTGTGAACTTCCCTAACCCAATATTCTTGTCCATATTACTTTTTCTCCTGCACTTAAAAGCAAAAGCAAAAATTATGTTTATGGAAATAAAAGTTAACAGTTTTAAAAGGTCTTAACTTGGCCTCATTTCCATGTTACTAGAGCTATGGCTTCCCAAGAGACAAGGGGAAACAGCTGTCACCTGAAGCTTCTTCCTGCCCACAATAGACCGCATCAGGCTCAAAGGTATGGATCAACTTCTCTACAGCTCTATCTATAGCATCATTTTTGTTCTGTGGGCCTAGGCCACATTGTTGAATCGGTCCCAACAGCTTACAGTTTGTAGCAATTCTTGGCCTTTATATACTCCAACTGGTCTGTGGTTAGTATCACTCACTTTCTGGAAGGCATGGGTGCAGACACCACACACACATACACACACACACACGCACACACACTCATGATATTCTACACAAATTATTTAAAAAAAAAATAGAGTCAGGGTCTCCCTCTGCTGCCCTGGCTGGAGTGCAGTGGTGGTGTCACTGTAGCCTCGTACTCCTGGCCTCAAACAAACCTCCCACCTGAGCTTCTGGGACTACAGACATGTGCCGCCATGCCTGGCTAATCTACACAAATTCTTGAGGCCTTCTTCTGCCATTTCTCCAATTGGAAGAGGCCTCCAGTTCACTCAGACCAGACCAGAATAAAGACAAATTCCAGAATTGTACCAAAGCTGTAAGGGGATGGCAATAAGCCATTAATTGGGCTACCTCTCTCTCCAAAAGTTTCACTGCTCTTAGCACAAACCATGCTACCTTTTCTGTGAGCTTTTCCAACATCAGTTAATCACCTGGTGTGAATAACAATCCATTCAAGACAGAGCAGAGATCCTGAAGCCAAAATCCAGGAATACATTTTGCAGCCTCTTCTCTCCTTTGGACTCTCTCTGTTAGCTCTGCTGGCAGATTGTATTTTCTAAATATGGCCACAACAATGTCTTCCATTCCACATGCTCTTCTTACCATGTGCTTTTGACACCACTCCCACCAAGAACTGAGATCTACGTTCCCTCTCCTTGAATGAAGTTGGGCCCCTGTGACTTATTCCACAAGTCAAATGTGGCAAAAGTTATATTGCAGAGGCAAAGTCACCAAAGGTGATGAAGCTGTGCCTGGTTCTTTGGGACACCCACTCATGTAACCCAACCACCATACTGTGAGGAAACCAAAGCAGACTGAGGAGGTGCCGATGAAAAGAGGCCTACAGAGAAAGGACGCAAAGCCCCAGCCTGAGCACCACTGAGCTCCCAGCTGACTGCCAGCAGCAGGTCATCAGCCACAAGAGGGAGCCACCTCAGAGGTGGAAAATCCAGTTGTGGTCCCATCCCAATGGGTGGTGATTCAACAAACACAAGCCTTCCCCTACTATCTCCACTCAAGCTGCAGGTTTTTGAGCTACATAAATTATCGTTATTTTGAGCCACTATACTTGGGGCTGACTTGCTACACAGGAACAGCCAAAACAGCTGCTGCCTCTTCCACTGCAGGCACATTCTCTTCCTCACACAGCTGAGCTGGTGCCTTCTTTATCCCCTCTCTCAGTCATACATGGGGATGTTTCAGCCAGCTCGCTTACTCAGTCAATACGTCACTTGTCCTTTCACTGATGAAGCTTGGCTCTGCTGCTTACTCATTTCCACTCCTGCCCTGCATCTCTACATCCACAGCTGCTCTACTCCCTTCTCAGGAAGCCGCCATTGTCTATTTACACACTCAAAGTAGTTGTCAGGTTTATGTAAGAACTTACAACTGATGCCATCCTCAGCAGAGGCTGGAAGGGAGAGCAGTCTTCGAAACAGGAAGGGTTCTTGACAGTTACAAATGCAGACGCCAAAAAAAAAAAAAATGTCGGGGAGGAAGCAGTGTTAATCATGGGCAATGCATCAGGAGCTGGGAACATAACACAGACTCAAACTGATTCCAAGCAATCAAATCCAAGCCGGGTCACCAGCAGGGGTTCAGGGTCAAATGAAGTGAGGAAATGCTTGCAAAGGGTGGGGGGATCAGAATAATGTTCTCCTGGTGATCTGCTCATCAGAAGTGATCTACAGTCACAATTGCTATGTACGGTAACAATTATTAGGGTCACTCCTCACAACTTGTTATATTCAGTAACTTTACCAACAACAACAATTAAAAAAAAAAAACAAGGTTAATCAAAAAAGGTTTGTTCTCAATTGACCCATCTGTGTCCTAGTAATCACACTTTCTCTACAGATGTTCACAAGTCATTGTTGGTTTATGTGTGTGTGTGAGAGAGAGAGAGAGAGATAAAGAGAGAGAGAGAGAGAGAGCATATCCTATACTGAGGGTCACCATTTGGTTCAGATTAAAGAGACAAGACACACTGATCTGCCCCTCCAAAGCACAGGCCATGATGTCAGACCCAGGTTCTGCCACTCATCGGCTCTGTGATCTTGAGCTACTTACTGAGTCTTTCTGAGCTTCTGTAACTTAGTTTATGAAATGTGAGTAATAATAGCAGTTCTCATTCTCAAAGGGTTTTTTAAGAGTAAATAAAATAACAGGATTCAAGTACTAAGCCCCTCTAGGAGATGATTAATACATTTTGAATTCCCTCCTTCTTTCCTTGGGTAAGGTGTAGGCAAGCCTGCCCAGGGCTGTGGAACTAAGCCATTGTCCTTACACATTATTTGGAGCTTAACCCAGGCATGTCCTGACTTATGGGTTTGATCCAATTAGTCACTTACAGGCTATAGCTTTAGGGGTCCTGACACCATGCTGAAAACTCTCATCAGAAATTTCTCTCCTTTCCTATCTTCCCTGATGGCTGCAATCTTCTTTTATCACCAAACAAAACCACATTCTCCTTCTTGGCCATGTCTAAAACAATGGGTTTGCTACAAAGCCTCTTGAAATACATTCCTACAAAAGCAATCCCACACCAAAGTCAGGGCCTGATTTGACTCAATGACAGGGACATTCTTAATGAAAGTCAAGCCACAACGCCTTCAGAGTCTTTTTCAGTAGCAGCAAAGCAGGAAAGAGATTGGGTTAATCCTCTATATGGCTCCTGATTTTCTGAGCTTTAAAGCATAGCAAAGTTAAAAATAGCCCATTTCCTCATATTCTCACATAGGCATTCCCTTTTAAACCAGCTCTTTTCCATAAATGTTTCATCTCTAGGGACATATATGGAAGGTAAGCCAGGAACACTCTGATATAATCTTGACCTTCTTTATCTCCTGAGTCTTATAGCCACATTCTGCAGGTATTGGGACAGGACCATCCTATACAAGTTCTCTTCTAGGAAGAGAGCAATTATATCTTAAAGTAAACATCATATAAAAATGGAAAATAGAAATGTGATTTGTCCCTGGCAGTGTGCAGGACTCAAGCCTGGACCTTAATAAGGAATCTTTTCAACCCTTGCCTTACATAAGAATGAAATCCAAAGGTCAGTTCAGATGGTGCTTTTTATTCAGGGAAACCCTCCACAATGGGAGACTGACTTTCTGGAGAAAGTGATAGCTTGTGCTCCATGGCACAATGATAAGACCCTCCAACAGGAAAGCTGCACAAGGTTGTAAAAACAGCAGCCCTTTGGTGTAAATTTCTCCTAGATTGAAACTCTAGCTTCTTCAGCGACTAGCTAGGTCATTGGAGGAAACTCAAAATTCACATCAGTAGAATGAAGAGGACTTGAGTAGGACACTGAGATCTAAAGACAGAAATGAGACTCCAAATCACTAGGAAGGCATGCTTAGGAAACTCCCTCCAAAAACCGTGAGAGCCTTAAGAAAAGAAACTGGAAAAAACAACAACTTATGGGTTGGTAAGGTCTACAATAAGAAGGAACGTGTTCTAGAAGCCTGGGTGAAGGTTTGAACCTGGAAAGGAGAGAAGAGCACAGGAACTGTATTAATGAATATAATTTGGATTTCTGGAGCAAAACTTAGGATAATAAAACTGTAAGCTCTTAGCCAGGGTGATACTTAACTTCCAAGCCAGCTGGTCTCCGCAAGAGGATGTTAAGCTGAAAAACGAGGAAATGGCTTCAATAATCAGAGAACCTTGTCTTTGCTAATGTACCTGTGTGTATGTGCGTGCACATGCACACACACACACACACACACACAAGCATGCACACCATGAAAAAGTTCAGATTTTTTTTCTCTCATAAACACAACTGTATTACCCATTCCTTCCCTGTTGTTGAATTCAGATAATAGACATGATAGCCTTATCCCATGTTTGAGAATATTTTAAAGCCCATGAACCTTGAATCCCAATGTTTATGTATCTTTTTCACAATTCTCTGTATCAATGTGAAAAAAAATTAAATTTAAAATTTTTTTAAAAACCTGCAATGAAGGATAAACTTGTGATAACCATTTGGACTGCCCTCTAGTGTGGAGCATCTTGCAAAACCCACCCCCACCTTGGAGAAGGAAGCAGGGAATCATCCATGTAAAGCCTTGATTCTGAGCTGGTGTTAAATACTATTCTGTCCATCTTCAGATTGTTTTAGTTATAGGTAATGGAATTGTTGTTTTTGGTCATCCCAAAGGCAGAATATTCAATCTAAAAATCCAAGTACACTATGGGGAGATAAGTCTTTTAAATGGTTATTGGTCTAAGACCAAAAGAGAAATATCTAAATAAACTCATCAAACAAGCCCCTATAGAAGAAGGCAGCTAGGACTTTTAAACAGTGCCCATGATTTATTCAAATAAATCCACTGATTCCGGTAATAAACAATATTGCTATCAACATCCATAAAAAAAAGCACATAACATATTAGGAGAACTTAAAATAGTACAGGAAATATGCTTATATGGTATCCCAAAGTTTAACAGTAAGAAACGCCAGTCAGGAACATTGAGATAGAACAGTGTGACCTACACAAAAGACACTGAATTGGAAAGAGGGGTGGCAGATGGCGAAGGAAGTGATCAAAAGTGTCACGTTAGACTTTCTTCTGACCACCAGGTAGAAATGGTTAGTGAAGTGGAAATTACAAGAACTTGAAAGAATGTTATCATATTACATCGTGGTAGCAAAAAGAGACAGCTGGGCAAAAGTGAATGTATATGCTATGTTTTGGAAGGCATACTTCAGAAATTTAAGAGAAAAATTAGGCAGGATTATAAACCATGATACTTTGGGAAGGATGATAATTTTCAAAACTACAATTCTGTGTTGCATTTGTAAATGACCCCGGTGAGAAAGGGGAGTTGGGTGCTCAACATAATGGTCATACTTAAGACCCCCCAGTGAGTAAGACAGAACAGTATAGTGCCTAAGAGCCTGGTCCTGGACTCTAGCCAGTGGCATTTAACCCCAGCCCACCACTTCACAGTTGGGATCTTGGGCCTGTTTACTAACCTCTCTGCATTAGAGATGTTTAATCCATAAAAATGGAGTGGTAACAGGATTTATTCCATGGGATTACTGTGATGATTCAATAAGACAATATACTTAAAGTGCCTGGCACCTACTGAAAGCTCAGTAAAATGGGGCCTATCATTATCTTTAAGTAACAGGCTTCATTCTCAGTAAAGGAGATATATGAATGAGGCTTGGTATCTGCCCTCAAGCAACTGTCTGCTGTTTTAAATAACTAAAATGCAATAGGTCATGATTAGTACAACATAGCTATAGCTGCTTCAAACTCTACCCAGAATCAGATGGGGAATAAGTAAATCATTTCACCAGTTAACTAACAAAATTGTTATCTAAAGGAAATATTGGCCCTGCCCACTTAGCAGTAATCAATTCAAATTGTAAAAGAAAACACTCAAAAATGGAAAGGAGGCACATGGTGGGCAGAGACATGAAAGACGGGAACTATGGTGAGCTGTGGTTTACGAAAACACTGAGACTCCCAGGAAAGGAGAGCTGGAGACGTCCAAGAGATAAACTTGGGATCAACTGTGTAATATTGGTGGAGAAAGGAAAGTGAATTCCCTTACATTCCACTGGCTTCTTCAAGAGCCTGGTATTTGGACTGAAAAGAATAGAACTGAACCACTGTGAGAGAATTAGAGCCTTAAATTTATTAGGAGATGGTAAAAACATCCATTTTCTCCTAGTGTTTTCAATTCTCTTGGCTGAGACATCAGAGCTCAAGGCACAATGAGAATTTGCAAATAAAATCAACAAGCTTGTGTCAATGGTCTTTGAGAAGCTAATGCAAAATGGAAAGTTTTTGATAGACTGAAAATGCACAAATGCTATTCCAATTTTCAAGGAGCAGAATTCTTCAAACCAGACAGGGGCTTGGCAAAGGCAGTGTGCTACTGAAAAAAAAAGTAATAAAGAAAGGAAGCCAGGAAGAAGAAAAATAGTTCTAAGGATGAGGGATAAATCGGTGTCCAGTGCAAGAATATAATAGACTATGGCTCAAAATTATTTGAGTGTGTGTCATATGACAGGTACAATTCTGGGTACTTTTATATATATTATCTTATTTAATTTCCCCATAGCCAGAGGTATCATTATGTCCACTTGTTAGAGATAAGGAAACTGACATGCAGGAAGAAGGATTAAAGAATGAAGAATCTGTGACCTATTTTAAAGCTAAAAACCACATATTCAAAATTCTGCCCTTGGAAGATGAGAACATTCTGGAAAAATAGAAACAGTTCAAATTCTAAGAAGGAGTTGGGTGAATAAACTAGAGAGAAAATTACACTTGCCATGTCCAAGACAGCTTGGTAGTCAGTGAAGTTCTAAAAAGGATACATTGTGGCAGATCCTTTTCGTAATTTCTTTCCAGCCTACATACTTCTATTTCTAAGAACTACCACTCTACTCAAAGAGATGCACCTTTGAACTCCTATTTGATATAACTGATTGGACCCAATCTAGGCCAACAGACTTTTCCTCCCAGGAGTTGGGAATTGGTATTAGTCAAATTCTGCTGCTCATTTGAACTAGAAAGTGATGAGAAACTCAGCTGGAAATGGCTACTTTAGGGCCTTATTCTTATGCACAAAAGAGAGGGAAATGCCTGGATAATAGACGTGCACAGAGGTGAGGCTGTGCAGTCCTAAAGAGAAGAGAGAAGAACGCTGGCTGCAGATCAGGTCTTGATTCTAGTCTCCTGGGGGGATGTACATATATTTCTTACTCTTGGATGCTCCTGAGATATTATTACAGATCCTCTTAAAACTTTACCTTTAGTGCTTAAAGTAATCTGGCCAAGTTTGGGGAAATAGTAACTGAAATGCCTGATTTAGATGATCATATATTGCTGTGATAGACATGCTTTCCTCTTGAAACATGAGTCTGGTACATGATGGAAAGTCTGATGCTATGACCTCAGCACTTGGACCATGAATTTCTCCCACATCACCTGGGAGCAAGTTAAATCAAAAATGAAATGAACAGCACATATAGAAATTTTAGAGAGCTAAGGAAAAACTGAAGAACATAGCAATGTTTGTTGTATTTCAGTTATTGTCTACCTAAAGATCATAACTTTATAAAAGAAAGAGGTATGGAATGTCAAGAAAGGAGAAACTAACATAAGACTCAATCTCCCAACTCTCAGTGACTTTACATAGAGAATAGCAAAAGGCAAACGGAATTTTATAAGGATAGGAAAGAATGTGAGACAGTAGACTCACACTCAAAAACAGAATCAAAAATGATCATGGGGAGTATTGTCCAAAAGATGAAAACATCATCAAAAAAGTATGAAACAGAAAACTAAGAAGCCATCAGACATGACACAGAAAGCATTCTCAGATAAAAATAAGAGGCATGGAAGTTAAGATAGAAATATATTATCATTCCAAAAAGATGGCTCTGAGAGGGAATTTATATAAGGCCTTTTTCTCTTAAAATATCCATGACATTTTCTGTCAAAGGGTAGGAAAAAATCCACATTAACACCCAAAATGTTTGACAAGATTTTGAGCATATTTCATATTCTACAGCAAATGTATAATCTCTCTGACAAGATTGGAGAGAATTAAAAGTTGGCACCAGCAGCCCACCCAAGCCTAGAACCCTGTACAGAAGTGACAGTAGATCAAAAGAATAATCTTCTCAGCCACTTCTGCGGCCAGCTCAGGGTGTACACTCTACCTACAGAGAAACAAAGGTCAGGGCTGACTGGACCCTCACAGGGATGACCTCCAACACAGGCCCTGATCCAGTAGGGACCTGTTTCCTCTCAGCTGAGATGCTGGAGGGGCAAATGTGCCAACTGGCCTGAGCCCCAATCCTAGCCCTAATACAGGGGTAGGAAGGACTCTGACAATTTGATAACAAAAGACAAATGCTTTTTGACCCTCACTTCAAATGGAAAGGAGCTCATTCTCGTGAGCTGTATTCCATGTTTGCAAATATTTGATATCTGAAAAGTGGGAAGATAGAAATAATAACCTCCATCATTTGGCACAGACATCAAACCTCAAATTTAGAAGCAATATTGATGATCATGTCTTTCTGATTATGAAGAAAACTGAAACCAATCACTTTAGCAGCCCAGAGAAGCCAACGTCACTCAACCCCAGTTGGACATGAAAGTTAAGAATGTTCCTTCAAGAATGTCCCAATCACAAATCCTGGACTTAGACAATTTAAGCTCTTACCATAGATAAGCAATGAAAACAGAACTTCAAAACAGCCTGTCAGAAAACCTGATCTCTCAGAAAATTTGAACAAACATGAAAACTCTTAAAACCACAAGGAATTATTTATTTGGCACCTTTGAAAGAGGAACAGAATAAACTTGAATCTCACTATGGAACCATTTAAATTAGTATGGGAAGTGGTTAAAAATACAGCTGATGTTGCAGAAAAATCAATTAGTAAGATAGAAAATAGATTTGAGAAACATACAGAAAGTCAAAGAAATTAACACAGTGGAAAATAATATGAATAAGTATTTTTGTATCCACATTCTGCCTAGTTGTTCTGGCTGCTGACAATATAAACACAAAGAAACTATTTCCACCTGCTTCAAGGTGATCACATCTCAGTAAAGAAGATAGAGAAATAAATACATAGCAATCTAGATGTCATTAATTGATACCAACTCGCTATCCCAAAGTCACAAAAATATAATTTTTTATAGTAGCCACAAATGGTATATAAAAAGAAAGATAAAAAGCAAGACACATTAAGAATATTCTATTGCTTTAAAAAGAAAAAATATATATAGGCTTTATTCTCATGAAAAAAAAAGTATAGGCTTTATACTCACTAGTACATCCAAAAATCTGGAAATATTAGCATTAGTCTCCTAAATAAAAGGATAAAAATTAGAATTGTTAACAATCTATTTTGAGAGAAAAGATGAAATGTATAAAACTACATATCACCATATGTGAGATAAAGCACAGCTACACACAGAGAGAAACATCGGTGCCTTCAATGTTTTTGCCATTTCAAATACTATGGTCCCATTAGGATATGGGGTAGTAAATAAAGTATTGGAAAACAGAAACACAGGAAATACTACAATGTGAATAAAAAGACAATAGCAAATATAGTCAGGAGAAAAAGAAAAGTTATTTTTAAAATTATAAAGACTTCTTTCATATCTTGGTTGCAAAGGAAGTCTTTACCTGGTTGAAAAGTAATATCATTTATATTAATATTATAAACTATTAAAGAAAAGTAAAGAAAATAAAAGGTCTTGGAACAAATTAATATCTTGAAAATATACAAAATGTTGAATTGTTGTACTAAAAATTTAATAGAGGAATTACAGTTTGGGATACAACAGACTAAGTTTAGTACCCCCTGTCTCTCCCACTGAATGCATCTGTAAAACCTAAACAAACACTAAAAAAAAAAAAAAAAAAAAAAAAAATCTGAAATCCAGAATTAGGCACAAACATGTAAAAATAACTCCAGGAAAAGTCCTCTAGTTCTGGTTGAATAAGCAGAAAAAGGATTTCTTAATGCCTAGAGAAAGTATGGAAATCTTCTTGGGTTAATTTTTTTTTCTTCCACCTTCTTGGGTCCCAGGCCCCCTGCAATCTCTTGGTCATGGCAGCAGAGATGGAAATGAGAGCCCACAGAATCCAAGCTCTGAGGGAGGAAAACTGCCTTTTGCAATCCATGGAGATCTGATCCCAAGAAGGAGAGTCACTCCCCCTCTTGATTTTATTTCTCCTTCTGTCTTTTTGCTGTTTGTCTCTGGATGCAGAAGCATATGTGGAGAAGCAACTAAATCACCAGTTTTTTGGCACAATAATTAAGAATCAGCGGCCCAGGAAACTACATGGAAAATAATAGGCAGGAAATCATAGAGAGGGAATAGCTGGGGAAAGAGACACCATAAAGTTGTTGTTAATGCATTTCTACTCTCACCCCAAAGTTGGCCATAGGTGGATCTGATTTAATCAATATAGCAAAGAATTTAAGGATGGAACTCACAGATTATTGCTCAGGTCTCAGACTGGCCACTGGGTGGTACACGCACACAGGACAACTACAAATAGCATTGCGAAGACTGAAAACAGAATTAACTTTGGGACGGCAGTCCGCAGAAGGCGGGCTGCTGGACTGTGTGTCCTAAACCTAAATGGGTTGATTGCTTGCTGAAACAAAAATAACATTTTCCATAAAAATTTTTAAAGACTCAGAACCTCATGACGTAATATTCATGCCCAGGAAAAAATCCAAAACTGCTCAGTATATGAAGAACCGGAAAACTATCACTTCACATAGGGCAAAAAAAAAAAAAAAAAAAAAAAATCAACAGATGCTAATGTTAAGATAACATATGTTAAAAATATCTGACCAAAAAACTTAAAGCAATTGGCCAGGCATAGTGACTTACACTTGTAATCCCAATACTTTGGGAGGTTAAGGTGTGAGGATTGCTTGAGACCAAAAATTTGTGACCAGCCTGGACAACGTGGCAAGACCCCATCTTAATTTTTAAAAAATCAACTGGATATGGTGGTATATATCTATTGTCTTAGCTACTAGGAAGTCTGGGGCAAGAGGATCCCTTGAGCCCAGAAGTTTGACGCTACAGTGAGCTATGAACACAGCACTGCACTCGAGTCTAAGTGACAGAGGGAGACCCTGTGTCAAAAAATAAAAAAGAACTTAAAGCAGCTATTATAAAAATGTTCCACCAAGTGATTTCTAATATTCATGAAACAAATAAAAAATAGACGGTTACAGCAAGAAATAGAATTGGACAGAAATATTAGAACAGAACAATACATAACTATAATTAGGAAAAAAAAACTCACTAAAAGGTCTCAATGTTTAAATGGATACGACAGAAGAAGAGATCAGTGAACTCAAAGATACTTTAATAAAAACTATCCAGTCAGAGTAACAGAGAAAAAATAGATTGAGAAAGATTAACAGGGCCTTCAGAACATGTTGGATAATAAAAAGGTCTAACATTGCATCATTTGAGTTCCAAAAGGGATGAGAAAATAATGTAGACCTGAAAAAAAAGTTTGAAGAATTAATAGCTAAAAATTTCCTGTTTAGCTAAAGACATAAACTTACTTAAAGATTCAAAATGTTTGACGAATCCCCAAGAGGGCAAACCCAAAGAAATCCATACTCTGTGACATATATGCAAGCTGCTAAGAACAAAAGGCAATTTAAAACCTTTAAAAAGAGACAAGCAATGCATTACCTGTAGGAAAACAATTATTCAAATGACAATGAATTTTTTATCAGAAAGCATGGAGTTCAGAAGAAAGTAGCACACATTTTTTAGGTGCTGAAAGGAAAGAACTATCAGCCTACATTTCTTTATTCAGTGAAAATATTCTTCAAAAAATAAAAGAGAAATAAGATATTCTCAAATAAAGAAAACCTAAGAGAATTCTTTGCCAGCAAACCTGCTTTAGAAAACTATTGTTAATGCAACTTTTTCAGACAGAAGCAAAATAATACCAGAAAGAAAAATGGAACATAAGGAATGAAAGAAGAAAACAAAATGGTAAATATCTAGGTAAATATGATAGACTATTTCCTCTTGGGATCCTTAAGATATGTTTCACGGTTGAAAGTTAAAATTATAACATTCAAAGTAGACTAAATATTTTATGATAAAGTTAAGTAATTCTCTAGAGCAATTACTAAAAAAAATTTCAAGGAGATAGAGTCAAAAACTCAGTGGGCAAGTAAAATAGAATACTAAAAAATGTTAAAGAAGTACAAAAGAATGCAGAAAATAGGGAATGGAGATACAAAAATGAAGGCAGCAAACAAAACCAAATAATAAAATGGCAAAGTTGGATACAAATATATCAATAATTGTATTAAATGTAAATGATCTGAGCACACCAATTAAAATACAGGGCTCATTAGAATGGATAGCAAAACATAATACAACTATATGTTGTCCATGTAAAACTCACTTCAAATCTAATGCTTCAGATAGGTTAAAAGGAAAAGGATAGAAAAAGGTATACCATGCAAACTCTTACAAAAGAAGTTGGAGTTGCTATATTCATATCAGACAACGTAGATTTCAGCACAAAGAAAATTACCAGAAATAAAAAGAAGCTTTACATAATTATGCAATGGTCAATTCACCATGAAGATATAATAACCCTAAATGTGTATGCACCTAACAAGAACCTCCAAAATACAGAGCATAAAAGCTGAGAAAACTGAAGGAGAAATTGACAAGTTTACTGTTACAGATAGAGATTGTCATAGATTGACGATCAGACAAAAGTATAAAACTCGGCAATACCATAAATCAATAAGATCTAACCAACATTTATTGAACACTTCATCCAGCAATAGTAGAAGTTACATTCTTTTCAAGTTCACAAGAAACATTCACCAAAATATACCATATCCTGGATAGTAAAACAAATCTTATCAATCAGTTTTTTTTTTTTTTAAGAGTCAGGGGTCTAGCTCTGTTGCCTACGCTGGTCTTGATCTCCCGTGCCCAAGTGATCCTCTTGCCTCAGCCTGCCAAACTGCTGGGATTACAGGGATGAGCCACTGCACCTAGCCAAATCTTAACAAATTTTAAAGAATTAGAATCATACAAAGTATATTCTGTGATTATAATGTAATTAAAGTAGAATTCAAAATAGGGAAATTCTCCCTGTGTTTCAATAAACACTTGAAAATTAAAAGGTACACTTGTAAAACCAGTCAGGAAACAAAAGAGTAAAAAGCAATAAGAATTTACTAGAGGGATATAGTAGAGGGCACAGAGAGATCCCCTTCGTGCACAGATGCGTAGGGAAGGCCTAAAACCAAAGGTGAAGCTGGAATAATGATAATATTTTTCTAGTATCCCAGTTTCCACTCTATGCACAAGATAAGATCAAAGTAATTTCAAGACAGTGGTACATTGAAGATAACCAGAGCAAGTCAAACATACCTCACTTCCTAAATATAACTAAACTGTTTACACTTCCATGAAAATATTTACCAAAAGAAAGATGGATAAGCTACATTCCTATCAGGCAACACAGACTTAAGAACAAGGAATGTTACCAGGAATAAAGAGAGGCATTTCATAATAAGAAAGGGATCAGTCATAAAGACAACAGAACAATCCTAAATGTCTTTGTGGCTAAAAACAGAGTATCAAAATAAACAAAGCAAGAATTGATGGAACTAAAGGCTAAATTTTAAAATCCACAATTTTAGTGGCAGACATCAAAATCTTCTCTTAGTGATCAATAGAAACAAAATCAGAATATACGCTATACTTGAAAACATTGCAAATTAACTTGCCCTAACTGACATTCAGAGCAATCGTTCACGAACAACTATAGCATACACATTTTTTTCAAGTGCATGTGGAACATTTACCATGATAAATTATATTCCAGGTCATAAAACATACCTCAACAAATTTAAAATGATGAATGTCATAGAAAGTATGTTCTCTTATAAAAACAAAACTACACTAGAAATCAATAGCAGAAGAATAGCTAGAGATATCCAAATATTGAGAAATTTCAAAACATACTTTTACATAACCTGTAGGCCAAAGACCAAGTCATAAGAGCAATTAGAAAATATAACTTGAATGAAAATGAAAACATAGCATACATAAATTTGTGAGATGCAATACTTGGAAATAATTTTAGCATTAAATGCTAATATTACAAAGGATGTATGCCATTTATTTATTTATTGAATCTCATCTTCACATTTATTTTCAATGTATGTTCTGTGATAATAGAAATAATTAATTTAAGCATCTTTCCTTTAAATTCAGCACATTACACTTCCTCAGTAGAGGGCACTGGAGGGACATTGCAGGAGGAAGCCCCTCTCCTGGGAGGAAGACACTCTCCAGCTGCTGCAAGGGAGAAAGTAGGGGAGTGGGTCAATGTGTAGCCCAAGTGTACAGAGCTTACAAAGTTGAATGTATTACAGCAAAAAATAATAATAACGAAATAGAGACTGAAGGGAAAAAAGTCTCAATTTGTTGAAGACATGATTGTCTATGTAGAAAATCCAAATGAATCTACAAAAAAGCTACTGGGAATGAAAAAGGACTCTAGCAAGATCATGGGGAAAAAGAGCAATGTAAAAAACTTAATTGAACTTCAATATACTAATAATGAACAAATGGAATTTGAAATAACATTTGAAATAACATTTAAAATAACATGAAACATTAGGTATAAATATAAATAAGGACAAAATACGTAAGCTGAACATGTAAAACAATGATGAGAAGATTTGAAAAGATCTAAGTGAATAAGTGAATAAAAGAACATACTATGTGCAGGATTGGAAGACTCGATATTGTTAAAATGTTGTTTTTCTTCAAACTGATCTATGGATTGAAAGCAATAACAAGAAATTCCAGCAAGATTTTTTATTCAGAAGTCAGTGGTATAATTATTATATGGAAAAACAAAGACACTATAATAGTCAAGCTGATTATGAAAAATAACAAAGTTGGTGAAAATACACTATCTGACATCAAAATTTACAGTGACTTTACAGTAACCAAGACAGCTTCTATTAGTGAAAGAACAGATACACATGTCAATGAATGGGAATAATGAGTCCAGAAATAAAACTCAGGTGAAAATACATAAGGCAACAATTGTTAGAACCACAAAAAGAAATAGACAAATACATTACTATATTTGCAGGCTTCAACACTCCTCTATGATTAATTGAAAGATTGGCAGGTAGAAAAATCAGTAAGGAAATGCAGTCATGAGCCTCATAATACTATTTTGGTCAATGACAGACCACATATACAATGAAGGTCCCATAAAATTATAACGAAACTAAAAATCCCTATTGTCTAGTCATAGCCAGAATGTCGTTAATGTCATAGTGCAGTGTATTACTCTTGTGTTTGTGGTGATGCTGGTGTAAACAGAGTTACCACACTACCAGTCATACGTGAACTTTTAAAAAATATAATTCTCTGTTTTTTAAAAAAAATCATTGCCGAGAGAGATCCAAGATGGCCAATTAACAACAGCTCAGTATTGTAGCTCCCAGTGAAAGTGCAGAGAGCTAGTGGACGCTGCACTTTCAGACGAATTTTTGTTGCCCACAGACTGGAAGATTCCCAGCGGAGGAGCCACATGGGTCGCCAGCACAACATTTTTGGCCGGCGTGGCTATTTTGCCAGCGCCCTGGCATGGTGCTTCTTGGCACGGAGTATACGGGACGGGGTGCCCTTTGAGTCCTGCTCGGCTGGTCCCATCCCCACAAGGAGAACAGCAATTGGAAGCGCTGAGGACTGAGAGTTTCACAGCAAGCACAGCTGAACCAGGAAGGTCCAGCTGTGCAGGGAAGGGGTGTCCACCAAAGGAAAACTAAGAAACAGAAAAAACTTCATCACTGGGCAGAGAGATCCAAGATGGCCGATTAACAACAGCTCAGGATTGTAGATCCCAGTGAAAGCACAGAGAGCGAGTGGACGCCGCAATTTCAGACGAATTTCTGTGGCCCACAAACTGGGAGATTCCCGGTGGAGGAGGCACACATGTCGCCAGCGTGACTCTTTTGGCCAGCGCAGCTGTTTTGCCGGCGCCCCGGCGTGGCACAGCACTTCTCAGTGTGGAGTATACGCGACTGGGTGCCCTTTGAGTCCTGCTCGGCTGGTCCCATCCCCACAAGGAGAACAGCAATTGGAAGCGCTGAGGACTGAGAGTTTCACAGCAAGCACAGCTGAACCAGGAAGGTCCAGCTGTGCGGGGAAGGGGCATCTGCCAAAGGAAAACTAAGAAACAGAAAAAACTTCATCACCAACAAGCCGGACATTCACTCAGACCCAATCTGAAAGTCGGCAATTACAAAGATGACAGGTGGATAAATCCACAAAAATGGGAAGAAACCAGTGTAAAAAGGCTGAGAACACCCGAAATCAGAATGCCTCTCCTCCTACAGGGGATTGCAGCTCCTCATCAGCAAGAGAACCAGGCA
The DNA here is from genome assembly GCA_963573385.1 of Cacajao melanocephalus. Lineage (NCBI taxonomy): Eukaryota > Metazoa > Chordata > Mammalia > Primates > Pitheciidae > Cacajao > Cacajao melanocephalus. The sequence continues at coordinate 28,710 of CAUYLG010039941.1, forward strand.
TGA
>CAUYLG010039942.1:0-52218 GCA_963573385.1 Cacajao melanocephalus
GTTTCCACCTAGCCGGTCTTGAGTCTTCTCCGTGCAAAAAGGATTCATAGATATTGACCAGTGTCTTCTCCAAAGACTGCAGCAATGATATTTCAGTCTGTGGACTTCTATTATGTAAAGCATCTTCAGTGTACAAAGGGACTACATCATTGGCTTTTGACCTTGCTGAAAAGGAACGTGTAATTGTATGGATGGTAAGATTAAATCGTTGAGTAGTTTTGTAATCAAGATTTTATGTAACATTTGTAAAGGGAAAATTAGCACTTTTGTGGTTCTTAAGGGAAAAAAAGACCTTGAGGAGATTATAATTTCCTTGGTTTCTGTTACCACTGTTAGAGGGAGTTGTATCATTTAAAATATAGTAGGATAGTCTAAGTGGAGGGAGGACAACTATTATCTGAAGCTAAAATGGGTTCTTTATAGGACTGATGGAAATGACTTCATCTCTGCCATCTCTAAAGCACTTTTCATTGAATATGTTAGCTTAAGATACGTACAGTAAATTAACAATGATAGCAGCAGATCCGTAGCTCACTCTGGGTTTGCTTCTGACCTCGTCATGTGTGTGCCACCAGACATGTTATTGGCACCTTTGTAAAATAAGCTCTCATGATCAAGATGGTGAGGTAGAGAAGCTGCCTGGAATAAACTGAATTTCATGTGTTCTAATTGACTAGCAATTGTTTAAAAAGAAGAGAGGAAGTAAAGAAGTTGGTGTAAATGCTGTCAATTTTTTTTTTTAACCCAAGTATTTTGGTGGGGAAAAACGAGTATCTGTTGCTTAGCATATGTAAAGTTGTAGTCTATATTTATGAGGCCATTACTTAAAGATTATAAGTTATGTAAATACATTAATAAATTCTAAGTTTCATTTGACATTCCATTGAATCTTGCACCCAGTCTTGCGTATGCCCGCCCAGTTTTCAGCCTGTTAACGGGAGACTCAAGCACATTGGTATTGTATAAAGGCATAGAGCACTCAGCATCAGTCTTTAAACATTTCTCTGCCTTCCTTGCCACCCACCCGCCTCCTGCCAGATCCCATCTGGAAATCATAATAAAGACATATGCCACTTTGACAAGCCTGACTAGTCCTTACTAGCCTGGGGGTAAAAGATTAAGCTCCAATCTCAAGCCATTTACCTGGTCTTGATAACAAGTTTCTTTTAGCTTGTACAGCAGCCTAAGACCAGCTGTTTCAGGAGAGCCTTCTTTGTTAACAATTTAGCTGATCTTTCTGTTTCCTTTATTTTCCCCTGCCTCTGTTAGTGGTTAACACTCTTTTCCCTCAGGGAGCCTAATGAGGTTTTTAATATAATCTAAAAATAAAGCATTGAAGTGAAGTTGGTGAAAATTTGTTCCTGGTCTAATTTGGCACCCTTCCAATCTGAGTATTGTAAGGGAAGGAAATTTACAAGATTAAATAGGAAATGAAACAGCTTGAATTTCAAACTAAATTGTGTTTTCAGAGCTATCCTTAAACTGAATAGCTGAAACTTTAAAAAATAATTGTTATTATTGTGTGCCCCCCACTTAATATGGATAAATTTTAATGGGAAAATTATAATTCAGATTAAGTAAAAAACAATTCCCTTTTCCCTGTTGTATATCTTAAGCATTTGGAATTGTTTTTTTCTCTTCTGAAATTACATAGAAAGAATGTAGATAGTAAAAATTCTAACTTTGTTTTGTTTAAAAGACATGTGGATGCTCCATCCCCTAGGATCTTGATTCCTCCCCAGGGCTAAATTAGCAAGCTCCTAGAGAAGCCAAGTGATTCCCAGGGCTAGGCCCTTTACACTTGAAAGTAGTTTGACTTTGTTCTGTGTACTTCCAGATGGTTCCCAGGCATCTGGCTACCGCCTAGTATGTCCCTAGAATTCCCACTGCTGGGCCTCTATCTCCACGACAACAAAATAAAAACAGAGGTTGCTTGACTCATTACTGAAGAGGCAAAGCATGTGTGACCCTTTCTATCTTACTTTACCAAAAGATGGTACAAATATATGACCTTCACATTTTTTCCACCAAACCCACCAGCAGCTGTTGGTGATTGCATGGTGTCTCCATGCATGGGGAAAGGCAAGGTCTTAACTGGTGAGGCATCTGGATGCGTCTGATCTTAACCATGATGTTTTACTGCACCTAGCCCAACGTGGGTCCATCTTGTCAGGCCTTTGCTGATTTCATGATTTCTCACACTCCCTCCCATATGTAGGGTGTGATTCTTTTTTATTATAGCCACATGTTTTATTAACAGAATGAGTGATATAAAGCTTATACTTAGGCATTTCTGGGTCCCTTCCCTCATTTTCATCAGTGTGTCTAAGAAGTTGACTTGGCACTGTTTCTCATGTAATATCCCTTTAATGCTTAGCAACAACAACAAATTGCTATCTCAGATCCATAATCCATACTCAGTGAAAGCAGGGAAAAAATCTTTTTACTTATTTTGTATGCTTTTAAAATGCAAAGATGAATATTAAAGTCAGAAGCAGTGTTTTATTTTGAACACATTTTGGATTATTAACCTGAGTAAGCAATGACCTAGTACACATTTCATATTTTCTTTAGAACAATGTCTTATGGAGAAGAGGCTAGATTTCAAAGGAATTGAGACATAGGCCCATCTATAAAAATTTTTTGGTTTGCTTACGATACGGGTCCATTTTTTAAAATGCTCAGAACTGAACAGAAGAGAAAATTACTAATTAGCTACAAGTGTATGTTGATTCTTTTCAGAGAAATTGAAATAAGCTCTTTGCAGGTGTCCAATCCTACAAACCAGTGGTCTCCAGAACTCTCTTTTCACACAAGTGTTTTTCTGGTTCTATAATAGCTAATTAACTATCATCTGGTGATTAAAAGAACATAAAGTAAGATTATGATTAAGTATTCTTCATTTTAAACTCTCTGTAAGAAGTGGCTGGGGAGAAGTACCTACTGCAAACCCTTCCGGTTCCCAGTGAAACCTCCCATCACTTGCTTGTCAGCTGCAGTCAGGATAAGTTCTGCACAAAGCAGCTGAAAGATTTTGTTCTTTTCAAAGTAACTTATTTTCTTGTGACCCTTTTATGATATTGTTTGACGTGCCTGCTCCCCATTGTGCACACACTTCCTGGATGTCTGAAAGGACCGGGACGTTTGTGTTAAGGCTTGATCTCCTCCTCTATGTGGGCTGCTGTCCTCTTCGAGGTTGTCGATTTCTGTTATTCTTAAATATCTAAAGGGAAATGAAACCCCCTTTAATATCACAGCTTCTCTTTAAGTCTTGTATGTGTCTTTTTTTCTCTTCTCAAGGAGGAAAATTTGTCTAGGAGGCCCTTCTGAATTAAACTCTGGGAAATAGAGTAGTGAAAATATCCTTTAGCTGACTTTCCTGTTGCTGTCAGATGAAAATGTCAGTATTTTTAGGGCGTTGTGTTAAAATAGGAGATTTAGATTTCAATGACACTGCACTAATTGGCACGTCAGCCTCCAGCTCAAAAAGGCATCTGCTCATAGTTACAGGCATCTTTTAGATTCTAAGAGTGAATTACAAAATTCTTTTTGGTACTTTCACTTCTTATTTCAGAATACATCAAGGACGTGATTCATGGGCCCTTAGAGTATAAGATACAGGTGCACAATATGTTACTTAAATAACAGATGAGCACCCGCAAACATCCACATGTCTCAGCAGGAACCTGTGTAAGTATCGCAAAACCCTTGCAGGGAAAAATTATTGGAAATTCCTTAACTGAGCTCAGTTAAGTACTAGGTACTTGCTCAAGAATATTTGTGAATTGACAGCCCACAAACTCGGGCTGGCTCTCCTGTCTAACCTCACTGGGCTATAAATATTCCTTCTAACTCTGTAATGAAAGTTAAATGACAGTGACAAACTAGATAGTGAACCTGCAAAAATTACGATTTACATTTGTTTTAAAGGGACAGTTTTACCGTTTGACTCCCAGAGATTTTCTGCCTCTTAACAGTTAATATTTTTTAAAGGAAAGAATGGAATGTACCTTCAGAGGTCAAGCTGTTAACTATATACCTGCCTCCAGTTAGCTTGATTTATCAAAAGGATTTTTAAATGATTCAAGATAATGTTTAGGATATTTGTTTAACTCCTGCTATACTATGATTTTAAAAAAATAGTCTAAGCAACAAGTTATCCAGGAGATAAACATGATACTTTATACTTTTAGAAAAAAGGAGGTAGGGGTGGAATTTAGCCTGGAAGTTAAAAAAAGCAAACTCTGAAAATTGCTCTTGACAGTGGAGTTGCTGGTCTTGACTTCTAGTAATAGAAATCCAAGCAATTTGATTATCTGATTTGCAAGAAACATTAATGGAATTCTGGGGCATTTGTCCTGTTTTATGTTCAAATGAAAGTCTAAAAAATATTAGAAGGGTATTACATTTTTCAGGAGCCTCCATTTTTTCAATCCAAGAGAATGATAAGTGAGAGCCCTATTGTGATGAAGTTTCATTAGACATAATGTGGAAAGTGAATAAATAGAAATATGAAGAGAATCTTCATATTTCTCTGTTTGTCTTTCAGTATTCTCTTAGCATATAGGAAAATGATTTACTTTCCAAATCTAGAAGGACTTCCAGTAGCATAGATCAAGTTTAATTTGATGGTCTGTACCGTCAGAAATTAACCAATCTGTGTTCTTTTCTTTTAGAGTATAATCAATTATGGACAGGCCAGAATATTTTTGGCTTCAAAACAAAAGGATTCATAAGCTTAATAAAAAAAAATAAATCTCAAACCTTCCATCTATTCCTGTCATTACATTGAACATTTTACAATAATAGGATTGAGATGTATCATTAGTAGATGGTAAAATTAAAACCATGGTGTCGAACAGATTTAACAAGAAAAGTTTAATTTATTTCAAGTTCATTTCTAGATGTGTATGGTGCCCAGTGCCCTACAAAACGCATCATAATTGCAACAACAAAATTCTTTTCATGAACAAGAATTCAAGTGCCAAGTCCTATCAGACAATTAAAAGCCCTAAGATAGTAATGATTTTTTTGTTTATTTTTATTTTTATTTTTTGAGATGGAGTCTCGTTCTGTCACCCAGACTGGAGTGCAGTGGCATGATCTCAGCTCATTGCAACCTGTCTCCTGAGTTCAAGCAATTCTCCTGCCTCAGCCTCCTGAGTAGCTGGGATTACAGGCGCATACCACCACACCCAGCTAATTTTTGTATTTTTAGTAGAAACAGGGTTTCGCCATGTTGGCTGATCTCAAACTCCTGACTGCAGGTGATCTACCTGCCTTGGCTTCCCAAAGTGCTGGGATTACAGGTGTGAGCCACCGCTCCCAGCCAGTAATGATTTTTTTAAAGACCCTTTCTTAATTGACATTAAGACATTATAAGTTTTAAACTGTGGACATTAATAATCTAACAAACAGAACATCCCAGTTTTACTGATTCCACCTTTTGCTTGATTGAGGAACTTTTCATTGTTTAGGGAAACTCTTTAATGCAGTCCTATGGAGGAAATCATCCTTAAAATAGCATTTCGCACAGAGGGCCAATGATTTTGACTCAGAACTGAAATTGTCAAGGAAACCCCTGCAGCATGAACATCATGTTGTAGAAGAGCTAGGCATACCTCTTCCTCTAGGCCAATTAGAGCTCACTGGCCCCCCCAAGTAGAGTGGCGCCCACTGGCGTGAGCAGTCCCTACACCCATGCCCATGGTGGTGCTTGACTTTGCTTTGGGGCTTAATCCTCATATCATTTGTCCATTACTTTTTAATTAAGTTTATACTTGAATAATCAGCTTTACTCCTGAAAAATTTTGAAGCCAGCACTTGAATTTGTTTATATTCACATACTTTGTATATGAAGTTATGACATTGGAGTTTATGAAACGGTCTTAATGTGGCTCATGCTTGTGACATTAGAGCAACTGGTCAGTTCATTGCAGGGTGAATTAGCAGCAGCTGGTTAGTCAGAGCAACTGATGAGTGGCTTGTTTTGTTTTGTTTTGTTTGAGATGGAGTTTCTCTCTGTCACCCAGGCTGAAGTGCCATGGTGCAATCTTGGCTCACTGAAACGTCTGCCTCCCAGGTTCAAGTGGTTCTCCTACCTCAGCCTCCTGAGTGGTAGCTCTATTTTTTTTTTTTAATTTCTGCATGAATTTCTCCTCAGAAAGGTAGCTTTATTTTTAAACCATTTGTTGTATTGTGTAGACAGAGCTTTATTGCCCTGGAAAAGACTTTTTTTTTTTTTAACTCTTACACAGTTCAGTCTTTCCATCATTTCACTTTATGAGTCACTCACATAATCGTCAATCATTCCTCTGACCTTCTTAAGATTGACATCTTACCGTCTCTGTGATTGAAGCAGACTTCTCGCCTTATTTCCTTTACTCTTCTCATTTTTCTGTGGGCTCTCCCTTAGAGACACATGTCCCCAGCCACCTCCTCAGCATATGTGATAACTCCTTTCCCTGCGGCCTTCCGTGGTCAGAGCAGCAGGGGTTACCCACCCCCTCCAGCTGGGGCTTTTTCTAACAAGTACTGTGAGAAATGCACAGGCCTGGGGTTGTGGGGAACGGAAGTTGGTTAGTGGGTACAGAAATACAGTTAGATAGAAGGAATCGTTCTAGCATTCGATATTACAGCAGGGAAACTACATCTTACAGTAATTTGTTGTATATTTGAAAATAGCTAGGAGAATCAGAATGTTCCCAAAGCAAAGGAGGATGAGCAAGGTGAAGGAAATCCCAGTTACCGTGATTCAGTTCATTAGACATTCGATACAGGTATCAAAATATCACAGGTATCTCAAAAACATGTACAACTCTTAATTTAAAATTCTTAAAAGAAAACCGGCCAGAATATAAATAAATAAAATAAGAAAGCCAAAGGCCAATTTTAGGTGAAGAACTCCTGTGCTTCGGAAAGAGAAGAGCAGCGCTAGCTTACTGTGGGAATATGACCAGTTAACAAAATGCTGTTGTTTCTTTGCCGTTGGTAATAAGATAGTTAACACAAGTGGTCAGAACTTTGCTGAATCTGTAACAGAGCATTTGCTAAGTGTGTAAAAGTCCAAATCACGTCTTGAAGAAAACAGCTACAGCAATGAGCCTACACGTTTAAAAAAAAAAAAAAAGCTAAGCTGTCCTACCAGCAATCTCTGTTTCTCCTAAGAATGTCATGCCTTTTCAAGACCTGATGCAAGGAACAAGATATTTGTGCCTTTTTTATAATAGCATCTCTTATGAAAGTAAAATTCAGTTGCTTACAGTTGTGGCCGCTTTGTAGCGCTACTGGAAACAGCCCAAATGTATGACCTTGGCTTCACTGCATGACACGTGGCCTGGTTACCTGTAATGGAATGCTGCTGCGGTGGTTTGCCAAGTTTCTCTGGATGTTTGAAGACTTTATTTTTGCAGTCTTAACCTTGGGCTGGACCTAAGTCGATGTAAACCATATGATGTCTGTATTGTTTATAGATGCTGACAAAAGAAAACTAGACCTTTTGTTTTTGTTGTAAGATTTTTCTTTTCATACCTATGCTCCTAGTAGATAGCTTGCAAATGAAAGTTGATTTGCCATACTTTTAAGTAATACTGTTTTAGCTTGAATATTCTGTAATCCACTTTTATAGAGTATAACATGCTGAGTCACTGTTTTGTTGTAAGAAAGGTGTAAACATTTTGTTAATAAAATGCTATGTTTACAAATGTATGTATTTGCCTTCCAAATGGTTTCTCTTTGTGATATTACTCATCATATGTTCTTTTTAACCAAATATTCTGAAGTCATTTTCAAATGACCTTTGGATACTGAAGTACCAGAATTTTGACAACTGTAGTGTCTGGTGAGCAGCCAGTTATTTGTATCAAGGTATTTGAAGTTTCCCAGCTTCCCATATCCTTATCTTACCCAACTCCTCCCTCTTCTTGTTCTTCAGTAGTTAAGACGGAGGGGTTCTAGAGACAGGTCAGCAAGGCCACCAGTGAGCACTCAGAGGGAAGTTTGCTGCCCCTGGAAGAGAGGAACAGTGCAATGCCCTTATGGAACAAATGGTCTTCCCTCCTCTTCCATTATTTTGGAGATATCATCAAAGATGCTAGTCTTTCCATCCCAGTGTTGACTTGAACCCTGCACCCCTAGTAGTCTTCATTGCCAGCAGAAGCACTGGCTCACACACACCCGTGTTCTCTTTGCTGTTCCTTTTAGGTAGAAGCACATTTGCCTGTAGAGTGTAGTTGTGCCAAAGATCACCGACAAGTTCAAGTGAGGGAACCAGAGAGAGCAGAGAGGGCTTGAGACAGATGCTTGGATTTGAGTCTCATCAGAGCATCTTTCCAGGTCTTGTGGCCCTAGACAAGTTCCTTAACCTCTCTGACTTGTGTTTCCTTCATCTTCACCAAGGTAGGATAGCTTACCGCATGTGGCTGTTTTGGTGGGATACCGATAGCTGTCATTTAGCACAGCATTAACGAAACATACATACTCCCACATAATTTATTTTTGTAAGCTGTCTCTCTGATAATCCTTTTCTGATTCAGTTAAAATAACTTTGATATAAGTCTGGTGGTTTGCTGTTTAGTTTTTTCCATGTTTTTAAGCACAACATGCAAAAAATGCCATGAATCTTGGGTACAGCTCAATTCAGTTTCACAAAGCTTACCCACATAACCAGCCCTCAGATCACAAAGCAGAACATCTACCATACCTCACATGCCCCACCTTGTGCTCCTTTTCTAACATCACTGATTAGTTTTGTCTGGTTTCAACTTTATATACATACCATATGGTTCCATATGGGTCTGGTTCTTTCATCCAACATGGTATGTCATAGTCTCATTTGTTCTCACTACTATATAGGATTCCATTGTGTGAATAAACCACCATTTATTCTATATTGATAGACATTGGATTTTTCCAGATTTTTGCCATTTAAATGTAGCACAATGAACCTTAACATACATCTTTGGTGTAAAGGTTTGTACGGTTTCTCTTGGGCACGTGCTTGGGAGTGGAATTACGAGGTCATGAGAAATACACACACACACACACACACACATACACATTCTCAACATCTGTAATTATTTTTGCTTTTGTAGATAGTTTTCTAAAGTGGTATACCTGGCTGGGCATAGTGGCTCACTCCTGTAATCCCAGCACTTTGGGAGGCAGAGGCACGTTGATCACTTGAGGTCAGGAGTTTGAGACCAGCCTGACCAACATGCGAAACTCTGACTCTACTAAAAATACAAAAATTAGGCATGGTGGCGGGCTCCTGTAATCCCAGGTACTTGGGAGGCTAAGGCAGGAGAATCACTTGAACCTGGGAGGTGGAGGTTGCCGTGAGCTGAGATGACGCCATTGCACTCTAGCCTGGGCAACAAGAGTGAAACTCCATCTCAAATAAAAATAAAGTGGTGTATCAGTATTGCGCCCTTTAACAGTGTGCAAGAATTCTAGTTGCACAGCATCCTTGCTAACACTTGACATTATTCTTTTCTGCTTTTAAAGTCTGGAAATCTGTAGTCCAAGCTGTTAACAGAACTTACCTCTGAGAAGAGAGGCTTGCGCCACAGAATGTCACCTGGTTTTCACTTTCTCCTATAGATGTACTTCTGTGCTTTTAAATTTTTTTGCCATGAGTATGTATGGACTATTTTCTTATTTAAAAAAAAATCAGGAACTCTTGCACCCTGATCCTGTCTTCAAATCATTAATGAAAATTGGCTCAATAGATACGCTGAAGTTGCATTTGTCTTATTTTTCCCCTTTTAAACACACACACACACTTCAGTTTGGTCAGTAAAAACCTTAGAGCCAGATTTGGGGCAAGTGTGTAAAACTCTATAGCATACATTCATTTCATTCTGGTATTTAATATATGTCTTTTTTTTTAATTATTATTTTTATTTTTTTCAGTCTCCATAGAGGCTGTCAAAAATTGCCAATGCCAACTATATTTCAAGTCATCATAGCAGGGTATTGGGAAAAGTTTTCAATTAGCAATAATCGTGCCTCGGATAAACCTCATTGGCTACAATACTGCCACTGTGCAAAGCTAATATATATCTTCTCAAGCTGCCCTAAATCCTCTTAGACAATAGGGGATAGAGGGACCATACATAAATACCCATTAAGAAGGAGAATATCCAGGTGCCCCCACTCAGGAAAAAAAAAAAAAAAGAGAATATTAGTCTGCAGTCTGTCAAAACAGAACTATGGCAGAAGCCAGTCTTATTTGTTCATGCCAAGGAAAAGGGAATTGCTGCACCAAAAAGGAAAACGCAAATTAGCACACACCCAAAATAAACAGGGATGTTTTAAATGCAGGCACAAAACAATTTCACTTTGTTTTTCCACAAGCAACTGGCTGCTTGCCTTGGACCTATAAGAACTGAATTATGGACCTAGATTTCTAAGTAACCTCAAAGCTTATTGCAGATTTTTTTCCATTAGAATTTAAGAAGCAGATTTCCACTGAGATACTAAATTATAAAACACAGAGCCTTTTAAATCTGTCAGTTGTTTGGCTTATAATAATACTGGCCAAAAACATGATTCTCCACTAAAAATGTCAGTGTTGGTTGGGAAGCCAAGCATCATCAGCCTTCTAGAATTTACTCACCAGGAGTATTAACGCTTTTCATTATAACACCAATGGAGCTTGTAAGAAAGAGGAAGGAAAAAAAGAAAGCTTTCAGCTAGCACCTGGTCAAAATGAATCACCTTGTTAATTATGATCTTAATCAGACTTCTATTTGCTTTTTTTTTTTTTTGACGCAATTTTTCAGCATCTTCCAGGAAACAATCCAAAAATCTAGAGACCACATTTTGAGAAATGTGATTGAAGGTAATAGAACGTCGGATACTGCTGTTAGAGGGGTAGGAACAGAACAAGGGGGTCAGATTTCTCTTTATTAATATTCTGCCCAGAATGAACCTGCAAGCCTCTCTTAAATAAAATATATGGAAAATATAATGGGAAAGCTACAAGATTCCACTCCATTAGAAAAAGGGCATTTTTAAGAAGAAAATTGTGGGGCTGTGAATGTAAATTAGAGACTAATGCACAACATTAGGGCGTAGAATCTGCGCCAGTGGTATACTATCATCAACATTAAAATTGCCATCAGCCACTCAAGTGATAAGGTCAGGTCATATCTTGTTTGCATATAAATGAGAACATCTAACAGTTAAAACGCTCACACACACAAGCAAACATGACAACAGACTGGGCTGGGTGACATGAAAGCTTTCTGCCAGTTGGGTGGTTTGCTGTCTGAGTCAGTTCTTAGTATCCAGGCCCTCGAATCATAAACTATCCCACCAAGAACGTTTTGCGTGCTCAAATTTATTTTTATATTTCCTATTTCCAAGATGATACACCCCTTATTAGAGAATTGAGATCCCTACAGGTTTCTTTCCCTGTTCTTAAATTACTTCTGAAGGTAATAGGAGAGGGCAATGTTGGTGGCCAAGTGGCAGTTTTCGTAAATGGCCTGTGAATGACCTTGTAGGTGCTGAAAGGACAGCAAGCAGTGAAGCCTCTTACAGTACATGTATGAAGATGATGACTGTGTACATCAAAGTCTCCCTGCAAAAAACAGCCACCTGATGGAAGAACCCTGCCAACATGGAATGGGGAAAAAAAAAAACTTTACAACTCTTCAGTGTTCGTTGGAGTGGTGGGATGTGTATGTTTAAGTTTAAATCTCGAAATTGTGAAGAGAACATTTCAAGAAGTGAAATAAAACTGGACTTGCTTGGGTTGGTCTCTGGAATGAATGACGGGTGGGCTTATTTATCAAAAGGGGCTTCAAAGCCAGATGGAAGACATTCCTTAGTCTGTCCCTGAGTCAGTGAATGTACTTAAACCTTGCCTACCTCTTCTGTGAGTTGGTGTGTGATTTTAAATTGCTACAGGATAACACTGCAAACTTTATGAGGCTACTGTGAGTAGCTAATGAGGGCAAGCAGTCGGGCTATATAAATCAGTATTATTAACTGCACCAATAATAAACATACAAATTCCATTATTAGCCTTAGCATACAATTGCTTGTTACAAAACCATGTACATTTTAGTGCCTGTTTTTTTCACCATGGGTCCACTAGGGACTTCTTTATTGTTTTGATATTAAAGCCTAAAAAATATAAAAGCTTGTCTTTACTTTTCATAATGCTGTCATTTAAAAATAATACACCCACACAGGCATGCGTGTACACATACAAACACGAAATGAAGAAAAGATAAATGACTTAAGTTGCAAAGTAAAATGAGAAAAAGACAAAAGGTTCCTTGTAGCCCCAGCTGCAGGAGAATAATAGGTTCAAAGGGGTTTCACCATGAGACATGTTGCTCAGAGCAGGGAGCAGAGAGGCTGGGAAGGAATTTGAGGACAGCCAAGGAGGCGGGGTGCCCTGGAGACCTTGCAGAGAGCACAGCAGCTGCCACGGCCAGTCAAAGATTGCATTCCTGCTCTCCCAGGTACCCGCTTTCAAAGGCTGAGCCATCTTCATTTATTATTTGCTTTCTCAAACATTAAAACATTCCTGCCACTGCAAAGTCCTGCATCTCAGACTCCCAGGAATAAATAAATGAAAAACCAGGACAGGGCTTCAGGACTCCTACCACATGCCATGCACTATCACAAGACAAATAAATGAGGACCCCAGTAGGGAATTAATTGATCTTCCAAGAAATAAAGAAATGGAGAGATGGTTCTTTGGGTGATACCTTTCCCATAGGAGGAAATAACAGAAGGTATTTACGACATTTTCCTTTTCCTGGTTGCTGCAAATTAAGAAGCATCGGCTTTTACTTAAAAACATGTAAATATTGGAGGAGAGGGGATATCTTCACAGAGTTCAAAATGATGATGAAGAACTGGCTTTTGGCCGGGCAGGATGCCTCATGCCTGTAATCCCAGCATTTTGGGAGGCTGAGGTGGGCAGATCACTTGAGGTCAGGAGTTCAAGACCTGCCTGGCCAACATGGTGAAATGCTGTCTCTATTAAAAATACAAAAATCAACCAGGTGTGGTGGTGCACGCCTGTAATCCTAGCTACTCCGGAAGCTGAGGCAGGAGGATTGCTTGAACCCAGGAGGCGGAGGTTGCAGTGAGCTGAGATCATGCCACTGCACTCCAGCCTGAGTGACAGAGTGAGACTCCGTCTCAAAAAAAAAAAAAAAAGTGTTCGGTTCCCCAGTTCCTGAATGTAGTTGGGGTATTTGGTACAAGAGGGGGTTACCAAACCCAACTACGTGATGAACTTACTTCCTTCACCAAGTACCCAAAGACAGATAAATCTGCCTGCAACAGTCTCAGAAAACACAAGTGCTCCCAAGCTCACACACCACACAGTCCCCAGATTCTGACATCAGAGAAAGACCTGGGGAGCTCATTGAAATCCCTAGCGGTGAGAGACACCCCAAATGTGCCATCCTCGTGATAAGAGCTAACATCGCTGCAGCAAGGACTGTACTTGCATCCGTTCACCGAGTCCTCCCCAGATCCAAGAGGCAGGAACTCTCATTATTCCCACCGGCCAGATGAAATGGCCAAGGCTCAGACAGTGAGGAAGAGAAAATCAGTCCCTGGCACCAGAGGCTGGCCTGGCCCTCGAAGCTGGCTTGCTATACTCTCTCCTGTCAAAGAGACACTGACATCAACACAAGGCCACAATTTCACAAGACAATTTCAGCAATGTTACAGGACACCGACATCACACAAGGCCACTCTGACCATGACAGGTCAGAACATGAACAAGACTTCGCTGTCACTCTAGTCCTTGTGGATGCAATCACAGCATGACCCCAAGTTTTGACAGCACCTGACCCAGAGCAAAGCTCACTTCCTGGCCCCCCCGCCCTGAAATCACCGACACTATCCCCAATCCCCGGTCTCTTCCGACCCTTCTTAGGGAACTGTTCACACTCCCAAGTGCCCAGGCAGTGAGCTTCTTCCCCTACAGATGGGTCCCTGGGGGTCTCTGTCTGGAAGGCATTGCCAGCAGCCTAAGGCCACACATCTGTCGAGTCACAGCGCTGAGAAGGGCAGGTTGGGACCCAGGCTGTTGGCCTGCAGAGCCCACAGTTTGCGGACTCCCTGATCTGCACAGGGAGGGCTCAGAGCGAAGACAGCTTCCCTTCTCAGCGCAGAACGGCAGAGCCTGCTGCCACCATTTGGATTTCAGGAGCGCACTGCATGGCCTTTACCTACTGTTACCACTCTTGTTTTGGGTTTTCCCCCAGATGCAGAGGCACAGCTGTGACAGTCACTTGAGAATCTATGGCTCTAAGCGTTCCTGGGAGTGGGGAGCAGAAAAATGCAAATGGAGAAACCAAAACTTAAAATGCCTGGCGTGGTCTCCCCAGCACCACCACCTCACACGGCTCTCTCTGACTCTGTCTCTCTCCCTCCCTCCCTCCCTCTCTCTCCCTCCCTCCCTCCCTCTCTCTCCCTCCCTCTCTCTCCCTCTCTCCCCCCACCTTCCTCTCTCTCCCTCTCTCCCCCATTTCTCTCTCCCTCTCTCTCTCTCCTCCCTCTCTCTTCCCTGCTTCTCTCTGCTCCTCCATTTCTCTCTCTCTCCTCCCCGCTTACTCTTCCCTCTTCCTTCCTCTCTTTCTCTTTCTCTTCCCTCCTTCCTCCCCATGTATATATATCTCCATATATATCCCTCTCCCCCAACTGTCCCTCCCTCTTTCTCTCCCTCTCCCTCTCTTTCTCTCCCACCCTCTCTGTCTCTCTCTCCTTCACTCTCCCCATCTCCTTCTCCATTTCTGTGTCTCCCTCCCCCTACTCTGCCCCATCCCTCTTTCTCCGCTCCCTAGCTCTGGCATTCAGGGATGCTGAATTTCCTTTCTGATGCTGACAAGCAGAGGCTGCTGCACAGCTTCTCTTCTCAGACACCCTGGGGTGGCTGACTAGTCAGAAGGACAGTGGAAGTGGGGACTCTGTGTTTGCAGAGTAAGCACAGTTTCTAATCAGATCAATGAAAATAACAAAGTTTTCGAATGACGCTTTCACTCACGGGTTGCATAATCTTTTTTTAATGTTTATGTATTATTGTCATTTCTTTGGGGTGGCCTGGGGATAGGCAGACAGAAACCACAGGGAGAAGTCTAAGGCCCTCGTCCCCAGCCAGTCCTTGGCAGGGTCACCCGAGGTTCTGTCTTGCTGTCTCCTAGCTAGACAGGGGGAGACAGGGGGGAGACAGGGGGAGACGGCGGCGGGGGAGACTGGGGGAGATGGGAGAGACGGGGGGGGGAGACGGGGGCACGGGGGGGAGACAGAGGGAGACAGTGGTCTGCGTGTCTTTTGTCCCTGGGTCTTCGGTGTTCTGCCCATGTGCCCCTCCACAAATGTCCGCTCAATGAATGAAGGCCATGCAGTGGAAAATCACCAGGGCTTGGAGGAAAGAGAGATTTACACGTTTGACACACACACAAACAAAATGCATCCCCTGTCCCCTCCCAACTGCCTCAACACACTGGAAATGATCTGTGGGGACCCGCTAAACTCTCCCCACAATTAAGACCATGCTCACTCACTGCCTCATCAAGCATTTATCATACAGTTCTGCCTCACACTGCCAGGGGGTGGGAGGAACAAGGAGGTAAATATGCGGCTCTTACCCCTGAGGAGCACGGAATCTAATTATCTTCTAGAGATGCTTTGGGGATCTGCTTAATAAATCAATACAAATGATTTGTAATTAGAATATCAATTATTTGTATGCAAATGTGGCCTTCTGGGTGATTGGGGACAATTCCTAAGGAGTGAAAAAACTCTCTCCCCCAGCCGTGCCCCCTCAGATTCTTAATTACATTATTTCACTCATTCATCAAACATTTATTGAGCACCTTTTATACGCCAGGCACAGAGATTGGGACCAAGAATCCATCCCCTGGTTGCTCACAGTCAGGAATGAAGAACCAAGGTGTTCAGGGCCTTGGAAGAGAGTTGCTTCTTGGGGACAAGCAGAGAAAACATAGACCTTCCTCCATCCATCCTGACTGACAGCCACCTAGTTCACTGTGACCTTCAGCTGAGGAGGCAGCCCATCCCACATCCTCCTGCCTGAGTCTGGAGGAGCCTCCGTCATCTTGGGCAAGGGTTAGCCATATGATTGCACGCCTTTTTGAAAGATATGGGGGTGCCTGGTTCTATGACTACCCCATCCCCCATCCAGGCTAGTTCTGAGCTACTGGGTCTGAGTGGGGATTTTTGTTTGTTTGTTTGTTTTTGTTTGTGAGACAGAGTCTTGCTCTGTTGCCCAGGCTGGAGTGCAGTGGCGCGATCACAACTCACTGCAGCCTCGACCTCCCGGGCTCAAGCAATCCTCCCACCTCACCCTCTTGAGTAGCTGGGACCAAAGGTGCATGCCACCATACCCAGCTGATTTTTGTATTTTTTTTTTTTTTTAGAGATGGGATCTCTCTATGTTGTCAAGGCTGCTCTTGAACCCTTGGGCTCAAGCAATTCTCCCACCTCGGCCTCCCAAAATTTTGGGATTACAGGCATGAGCCACCTGGTCTCTCAGTGGGTTTGTTTGTTTGTTTGTTTGTTTGTTTGTTTGTTTTCGTTTTTGAGACACAGTCTTGCTCTGTCACCCAGGCTGGAGTGCAATGGCACAGTCTCAGCTCACTGAAATCTTCACCTCCCGGGTTCAAGCGATTCTTCTGCCTCAGCCTCCTGAGTAACTGGGACACAGGTGTGCACCACCTTGCCCAGCTAAATTTTTTTTGTATTTTTAGTAGAGATGGGGTTTCGCTGTGCTGGCCAGGCTGATCTTAAACTCCTGACCTCAAGTGATCCGCCTGCCTCTGCCTCCCAAAGTGCTGAGATTACAGGTGTGAGCCACCATGCCTGGCCAGGCTAATTTTTGTATTTTTAGTAGAAACGGGGTTTCACCATGTTGGCCAGATTGGTCTTGAACTCCTGAAATCAGGTGATCCACCTGCCTCAGCCTCCCAAAGTGCTGGGATTACAGGTGTGAGCCACCGTGCCCCACCTCTGAGTAGGTTTTTAACAAATCCTGTGTGCCAGCTTGTCCTGAAACTTCAACCTTTGGTGACCCTGAATCTTCATTCATTCATTCATTTCTTCATTTGGTCGAGCACTCTTGCATGTATTGAGTCTTTGTTATGCACCGAGCCCTTGCCAGGTGCTGGAGGTAGAGTATTCAGCAGAGATGGATCACTCATGGTGCAGGCTTTCTAGTGGGGAGGCAGACAGTAAAAGAATTAACAAATAAGCCCATGCCCCTGACTCTCTCACCATGGCCCCCACTTCTGAGCAACGTCCCCTCATCTGCCCCGTTGGGCAGATTTCATCTGGTCTACTTCATCCAGGTCCTCCATCTCCAGCTTCTCATGGCTCTGGGACAAGTTCCCAAACCTCCTGGTGCTTCAGTGTTCTCATTTGTACACCAAAGAACATCCTAATATGACTACCTCTTTGTTGTGAGAATGTATGAGGAATACACATGCAGCTCTTAGAATAGTGCCTGGCATGGGGCACTTGACCAACGGCAGCTGCAATTGTTGTTATTGCTACATTCTCCACAAAAAATAATAATAATAAAATAAAAGCCGAGTGGGTTGACACACACACGTAGTCTCTGGGGAGGCTGAGGTGGGAGGATTGTTTGAGCCTGGGAGCAACTGACGCTGCAGTGAGCTGTGATTGAGCCACTACATTCCAGCCTGGACGACAGAGTAAGACTCTGTCTCAAAAAAAGAAAACACAAAACCAAACAAACACCATCAAAGACGCTACACTGCTGGATGTGAAGATGGGGGAAGTGGCCACAAGCCAAGGACTGTGCATAACTTCGAGAAGCTGGAAAAGGCAAGGCATGGGTTTTTCCTAGAGCCTCCAGACAGGACACAGCCCTACCATCACCTTAATTTTAGCTTTATGGGACCCCATTTTGGATATCTGTCCTCTAGAACTGTAAGATAATAAATATGTGTTGTTTTCAGTCATTTTGTTAGTGATCATTTGTTACAGCAACTGTAGGAAACTAAAACACCTGCTCATAAGGTGCTGGACCCAGAACAGATGAACAGGAGCTCAGCGCAGGTGAGTGACTGTTACTCCCTCTTCCCTTTCCCCATGGAAGCCCACGCAGCCCACGGAAGCCAAGACCTTTGCAGCTGTTGCTCCTCGGCTGGGAGAACCCTTCCTTTTTTTTCTGTCTGGCAAGATCTTTCTTATGATTTTTTTTCTCCAAAACTGTTCTGTAATATCCTCTGAGGTCTGAAGTTTTCTCTCAGTCTCCAGAGTAAAGCTAATTGTCTCTTCGTAACTTTCTTCTCACCTATTTTCATGTTTATCACAGATTGTGATAATTTTTTCTTCAACATTCCCCCTCTAGACAGTGAGGCTAAATGCATCCAATGCTGGAGGCTCACACAGCTGATGTCGAGGAAATGCAAAAAATAAATAACAAATTAAATAAATAAATACTATAAGTAAATAAATAGATTCCAGCCGGGCGTGGGGGCTCACACCTGTAATCTCAGCACTTTGGGGCGACAAGGCTGGAACATCAGAAGGTCAGGAGTTTGAGACCAGCCTGGCCAACATGGTGAAACCCTGTTTCTACTAAAAATACAAAAATTAGCTAGGCGTGGTGGCATGCACCTGTAGTCCCATCTACTTGAGAGGCTGAGACAGGAGAATAGCTTGAACCCAGGAGGCAGAGGTTGCAGTAAGCCCAGATCGCACCACTGCACTCCAGCCTGGTGACAGAATGAGACTGTGTCTCAAAGATAAATAAATAAATTCCATTAAAATCTGATTGCAAATTTTATTAAAAACCTGGAGGAATGAATGCGTTAAAGAGAAAAAGAGAGTGATGGGTAAGTGAGTGAGGCCATGAAGGATCGGGGACTTGGACAGCCAGAGGTGGCAGTGTTTCCAAAGGAGGAAATGGGATGAAGAGGATGACAACAAAGTCACTCATTTCCTTAACACGGTTCAGCATTGGGTGTGTTCTGGTTGATCAAAAGGTCTGAGTACCGGACAGCAACAATCACAGCTTGCCCTACAGAGAATACCAACACAGGAGGTTGGAAATTCAATTTTTAAATTTTTAAACAAGTTTTAATTTTAGAATAGAGGCTTTTTTTTCTTTATTTAGAATAATTTTGGAGTTACAGAAAAGTTGCAAAGATAATAAAAAGCGTTTCCATATACACAACACCCAATTTCCCCTATTCTTAACATACGTTAGTGTGGTACATTTGTCACGACTAATGAACCATTGTTAATATGATGAATATGTTATTGTTAACTCCATATTTCACACAGATTTCCTTGCTTTTCCTCTAATGTCCTTTCTTTGTTGCTGGAGACCACCTTACATTTAGTTGTCATGTCACCTTGGGCTCCTCTGAGCTGTGACAACTTCTGACACTTTCCTTGTTTTTTATGACCTTGCCCTTTAGAGGTACTAGCCAGGTGTTTTCTAGAATGTCCTTCAGTTTAGGATTTTCTGATGTTTTTCTTATGATTAGACTGGGGTGGTGGGCTTTGGGGATGAAGACCGCAAGGGTGAAATGCATGTCTCATCACATTATACCAAGAAAACCTACTATCAGCAGGACTTATCAATGATGATGCTGACCCTGATCACCTGGCTCACCAATGGCTTCCCAGGGTCTCCACTATTAAAGTTACTTTTCCCTGCACTTTCATCTTGTACTCTTTGGAAGAAATCCACTAAGTATAACACTCAGTTAAGGGGTAGAAGTTATGTTCCATGTCCTGGAGGGAGGATATATCTAACATCAATTATTTACAACTCTTCTCGTCTATTTATTATTCAATCATTTATTTATGTCATTATAGACTCAAGGATATTTATTTTCTACTTTGATTTATTTATTTTTGTAGAGACAAAGTCTCTCTCTCTTTTTCTTTTTTTTAAATTATTTTCTTGAGGTCAAGTAGACTTTTTTTTGTTGTTGTTATGGAGTCTCATTCTGTCTCCCAGGCTGGAGTACAGTGGCATGATTTCAGCTCACTGCAACCTCCGCCTCCAGGGTTCAAGCGATTCTCCTACCTCAGTCTCCCAAGGAGCTGGGTTTACAGGCGTGCACCACCATGCCTGGCTAATTTTTTGTAGAATTCAAAAAGGCCCGTCCAGGTTGAGAATACAACAACCTGGAGGTGTGTGCCACCACGCCTGGCTAATTTTTTGCCATGTTGGCCAGGCTGGTCTCGAACTTCTGATCTCAGGTGATCTGCCTGTCTTGGCCTCTCACAGAGCTGGGATTACAGGTGTGAGCCACTGTGCCTGGCCGAGTCTTGCTATGTTGCCCAGGCTGGTTTTGAACTTCTGGGCTCAAGCAATCCTCCTGCCTTGATCTCTCAAAGTGTTGGGATTACAGGTGTGAGCCACTGTACCTGGACAATTTTCTGCTTTGAGTTATAATCCAATACTATGTTATTTATTTTGTTGTTCAAATTGTCACAGCTTTGGCAATTGGGAGCTCTTCCAGTTGGTGTCCCTTTGACATGTTACCATTGTTTTATTTTTTGAGCACTTCCTTACTTTCTACCCATTCAAGATATTCCAAGTTCACCTCAAATATTCCCTACTCCAGGACAAGAATCACCCATATTTCCAAAAAATCCTGGTTTCCATTTCTGGGGAAATGGTATAAGAAGAAACTAACATCTGAGGCCTGGATGCAATGAAGCATTTTTAACATGAAAACTACTCTGGCGACTTCTGTTTCCAGCAATATGGAGGATTAGACATGCTGAGTGACCCTTTCCATCCAAACAACTCATATGCTGGATAAAATATTTTAAATGCATCGATGAGCCAGCACAAGGAGTGTTCTGAAGCCAATCAATCAGTGAAGGGAAGGTTAAGCCCTTGGGGATAAGCTGAGTCCTGAAGCTGGTTTTTGTGCTGGGGAACTGTGGAAGCCTGTGAACAAGTACTTTCATTTTCTCAGTACTTTGGGTTTTATAGGACAGAAGACAAAGCTCAGGGCCCACCCAAGTTGGGAAGTCTAGAAGGATCCTTCAGTGTACAATGAGCCCAGAACACTGCCCAGCCCCAAAAGAAAAGTGTCAGGTGGAGGCACTCGGCGAGGAGAAAAGGCCAATTCTTCTAAGAATCATGAACACAGGGTCACCTTCCTAAAGGTTTACAGCCCAAATTCATACTATCTGGGTGGTCTAAAATCTTTTTTTTTTTTTTGAGATGAAATCTCGGTTTGTTGCCCAGGCTGATGTATAGTGCGCAATCTTGACTCACTGCAACCTCCGTCTCCTGGGTTCAAGCAATTCTCCTGCCTCAGCCACCAGAGTAGCTGGGATTACAGGCGTGTGCAACCATGCCTGGCTAATTTTTTATATTTTTAGTAGAGACGAGGTTTCACCATGTTGGTCAGGCTAGTCTCGAATTCCTGACCTTGTGATCCACCTGCCTCGGCCTCCCAAAGTGCTAGGATGACAGGCGTGAGCCACTGCACCCAGCCAGTCTAAAAATCTTAAACTGAGGCCTGAAAACTACCCTGGTCAGTGCCTACTCCCTACTTCTGCCTGGAATAAGACAAGGCATAGGCAAATTCTTTCTGGAGGAGCCACCTTCAGCCCAGGTGTGGCTGACTGTATATTCTGCAGGTGGCTGCAACGCTATTTCCTACACGATGTGTTCTCCTAGAAATTTGGCATACCCCACCAGGAGGCAGAGTTTCTGTCCCCACCCTTTCAACCTGGACAGGCCTCTTGACTGCCTCAAAGGATAAAATGCAGTGAGCAAGTGACCCCACATGACTTCTGAGGCTAGGTTAGAAAAGGTGATACAGCCTCCATCCGGGACTCTTTCTCTTTCTCTCTCTCCCTCCCTCTCTCTGACACTAGCTTGCAAGCCCTGAGCTGCTGTGTAAAAAGTCCTGCTACCTGAAGCCTTGATCTGGAGAGACAGCACAGGGATAAAACATATAAGTCATAGAGAAATGACCACAGAGTCCCGGGTGTTCCCATTGGCTGAACCCTTCCAGCCAGGCACCAGACCTGTGAGCATGCAAGCCTTTTGGCGATTCCAGCCTGGATAATGAAGAATTTGGCCTTATCCAGACAGATCTGGCCTTTGTCCTGGTGTTTGGGAAGTAACCTCTGGGTCCTCAGAATGTTTTGAGTGATAGGAGTGTTCATCTGATAGCCCGTGTCATGCCAGATAATCATAACAATGTGATTTGGGGTGGGGGCTAGCCAGACAGCAAAGGGCTGCCAAAGACTAACAGTGTGGCTTAGAATGGGGGCTTGGGATCATGTGATATCAGTTGACCTGGAGACTGAAATCAGTCATGTGAGCAATCAATCGATCATACCTACATAATACCACTTCAGTAAAAACTCAGGACACTGAAGCTCAGGCAAGCCTCTATAGTAATACTCCATGCACTTTGTCACACACGGACACTAAGAGTCACACATACTGTATTAGTTTGTTCTCACACTGTTAATAAACACATACCTGGGACTGGGTAATTTATAAATGAAAGAGGTTTAATGGACTCACAGTTCTACATGGCTGGGGAGGCCTCACAGTCCCAGATAGCTAGGGAGGTCTCACAGTCACGGCAGAAGATGAGGGAGGAACAAAGGCATGTCTTACATGGCATCAGGCAAGAGAGCCTGTGCAGGGGAACTTCCCTTTATAAAACCATCAGCTCTCGTGAGACTTACTCACTATCATGAGAACAGCACAGGAAAAACCCGCCCCCATGATTCAATTACCTCCCACCGGGTCCCTCCCACGACACATGGGGATTATTACAATTCAAGGTGAGATTTGGGTGGGGACACAGAGCCAAACCATATCACATCCTGACTCCATGGGAAGGATGACAGAAGCTCCACATTTGGAGGCCTCTGCCCTATGCTCTTCTTTCCTTGGCTGACTTGATCTGCATACATTCCCTGTAACAAACCAGAACTGTGAGTACACCAGCCTTCAGTGAGTTCTGAGGGTTCTTCCAGTGAATTATCAAACTGGAGGGTGGTTCGAAGACATCAAAAAATTTGCAGTTGGTTTCAGAGGGAGAGTGATTTAGGAACTATGCCCTTTAACATTGTAGCTGGCCCTAAACCTCCTGCACAGGCCCAGTGGCTGTTTTACTACAGCCACGTGAGAGGCTCTGAGTGAGAACCACCCAGCAGAACCCAGTCAACTCCCCCAAGTGTGAGTAAGAATAATTAAATGGTTGTTGATCTTTGGGCCACTAAATTTTGGAGGTGACCAAAATGCTCAGCCTCCAAGAATTCTCACAGATAAGGCCAAAGTTTATAAAACAAATAAGGAAACAGGCCACATTGAGCCAAAGCCAGTGGAAATAATAAAATCAGAAATGCACACACATCAGGCACTGAACAGACCATACAAATCAGTCTGTCACCGTGCCTTCCACACGCCTCATAGTCTCACAGTTTCTCGCGTGGGATCTCCAGCCTCACTGTGGCTCGAAATGGACCCCAACTGCTCCTGCGCCACTGGTGACTCCTGCTCGTGCGCCAGCTCCTGCAACTGCAAAGAGTGCAAACAGACTTCCTGCAAGAAGAGCTGCTGTTCCTGCTGCCCGGTGGGCTGTGCCAACTGTGCCCAGGGCTGCATCTGCAAAGGGGCGTTGGAGAAGAGCAGCTGCTGTGCCTGATGTGGGGACGGTTCTGTTCTTCTGCTCCCAGATGTAAACAGACCAACCTGCACAAACCTGAATTTTTTTAAATACAGCCCTGAGCCATTTGCTGCATTTCATTTTCTATGAAACATGTGAATGACAATAAAACAATGTTGACTTGAATCTTAAAAAAAAAATCAGTGTGTTTACTATGTTTAAAGAAAGGAAAGAGGAACTGGTAGCTGTGAAGCTGCTGCCTCTCAGCTCCAAATTAACCCTCTACACCCTGCTCTGACCTACTGGGGCTGAGTCTCTGGACACGTCATTTCTCCTCAGTCAGCGGGTTTTCTCTCAGGCTCCACTGGGAGAGGCACTCAAGGAAGACCTGGAATCAGAAGAGAGGAGAAGGGACCAGTCTTTCCTGTCCTGTTCTTGTTCCTGACAGTGTGGCTTCAGCAGTGACCTTTCACCCGAAGGCAGTTGTTCCAGTCTCCGCATTGTTTTGACAGTCCCAGAAGCAGCCTCATTGTGTCCCCTCAAAGGCCCCAGCCCTGGCCAGCCAGTGCTGTCTGTGGCCACCTCCATGAAGCCCTCCCTCTAAGTTCCTGGGGTCCTATAACCTCAGCATCTTCCCTATGCTCTCTCAGCCGAAGGAATATAGTTGTTTCCTGCAGTTACTACCCTGTGACACCTCAGGGTCTTCCTCTTTTGACTTTGATGGTTCTCCATTACCTATTTAACCATTTCCTTATATTAAATTAACTTTGTTAAAACCGCTGATGTAATTTCTGCTTTCCTGGCTGGACCTTGACGGACACAGCACTTGGTACCAAGAGTGGTCCCAGGAAACAGACCCTCGAAGAAGGGATTCTGGGACTGGATTGGCCACATACTCATGCTTAACTGCAGTGCCAATGAAATACGGAATACAAGCATAGGTGTGCTGAATACCAGCTAGTGAGAGCCAGTCATACATGGCTCTTTTCAACTCTGTGTTCAGCGACAATCCATTGGCAGCCTAAAATCAGTCATGGTGGAGTGTTTATACCATAGAAGTCTGCAAAACCTGGGTAGGCATGGTGGCTCACAGCTGTAATCCCAGCATGTTGGGAGGCTGAGAGTTCAAGGTTATAGTGAGCTATGATTGTATCACTGCACTCTGTCCTGGGTGACAGAGTGTGACTCTGTCTCAAAAAAAATAAAACCAACCAACCAAACAAACAAAAAAAAAACCAAACAAACAAAGAAAAGGAAATAAAATGAATCTCAAAAAAAACTATAGACATTATTTCCTCCTGAGAGAGCCAGTTTACCATACACCATTGATTACAAGTAATCAATGGCTCATACTGACATCACTACTAACACCATATGATTGTGATAATCTTCCCACTGAAGTAAGGGTATGAAGAGCCACGGGACTGCCACACTTACATGGTAGTGATGACTTCTGGACCATGGGGTAAGATGGCTGTTTCTGAGTTCACTGGAGCTATTACGGAAAGTGAAGGACATGCTCTGATCTCTAAACTCTCAGCTTAACTCACAGAGAACCAGAGATATTCTACAGAGCCCTAAAATAATCCTTTATTTCTTGTAGTTGTAGTTTTCTTATTTTTGAGACCAAGTTTCGCTCTTGTTGCCCAGGCTGGAGTGCAATGGCATGATCTTGGCTCTCTGCAACCTCTGCCTCCCAAGTAGCTGGGATTAAAGGAATGCGCCACCACACCCAGCTAATTTTGTATTTTTAGTAGAGACAGGTTTTCTCCATGTTGGTCAGGCTGGTCTTGAACTCCTGACCTCAAGTGATACACCCGCCTCAGCTTCCCAAAGTGCTGGGATTACAGGCATGAGCTACCCTGTGCTCAGCCTAGTGGTAGATTTTTGACCTTGCTAAAAATTATACTCCAGCTTTACTTGGGTGGGCTACAGGATTACAACATAAATGGAATTCATACATTTAGCAGAACCTCAAGCAGTGTGTTTGGCTGTGTACTTTGCATGGCTGAGAAATTACCAAGAGCACAGAGGTGCACGGGTCCCTGGGCAGTGGATGATCAGGGACAGAGAGAGCAGATGTGGACGTTTGGTGAGGAGGTCTAGGAGGAGGTGGTGGATACTTCTCAGGATGGGTGTGAAGACAATGGTGTCTCATGTGAATGCCCACCCAAGGGCATCTACTAATGGAGTGCACAAGAGGGCACGTGCTGCAGATGACAGTCAGCCTTTCCCACAGCTACACTGTTGCTTGCTCCGTGAGCTTATTTACACAGTGGCCACGGTGACAGGTGTGGAGGCTCTGTATGGGTTTAGGAACATGGGCTTTCCCCTTACCAAAGTGACCTGGCAGAAGAGACCAACTCTAAAGCTTCCATGGCACCATTCCCTTGGGGAGGGCAGAGGAGCTTGGAACCAGTGTTAAAAACCTATAAATGTGGCCAGGAGCAATGACTTATGCCTTCAGTCTCAGTACTTTAGGAGGCCGAGGCGAGCGGATTGTATAAACTCAGGAGCTCGAGACCAGCCTGGGCAATATAGTGAAACCCCATCTCTACAAAACATGCAAACATTAGCCGGGTGTGGTGGCGCGTGCCTGTAGTCTCAGCTACTCGGGAGGCTGAGGTGGGAGGGTGACTTGAGCCCAGGAGGTAGAGGCTGCAGTGAGCCAACATTACACCACTGCACTCCAGCCTGGGTGACAGAGGGAGACCCTGTCTCAAAGAAAAAAGAGGAAAAAACACAACCTGTAAGTGTAACTACTTGGATATGTAAAAGAACAAAATAGAACTTACAGACTTAATAAACAAAGTGATAAACTCCTGAAAAAGGTTTATCAGCAGCCTAAGAGATAATTAGTGACTGGTAGAAATTTCTGAAGAAATATCCAGAATGTGGAACACAAAGATGACAAATTAAGATGTGACAGAGAGGTTAAGAGACATGGAGAAGGGTATGAGACTTCTCTCTTTCTCTTTCACAATCCACAGTAATAAGTGTATTTTACTTGTGACTCACTCCACAAACATGCGTGTTAATAAATACAACTAAAACAAAAGTTTCATGACATAATACAATACACTCCAATATATTCTATTCTCTTTCTTTCTCAACACTGATAACCATCTACTACATTGATTTTATAAGCCACTG
Organism: Cacajao melanocephalus; assembly: GCA_963573385.1. Taxonomy (NCBI): domain Eukaryota; kingdom Metazoa; phylum Chordata; class Mammalia; order Primates; family Pitheciidae; genus Cacajao; species Cacajao melanocephalus. Next base: position 26,793 of record CAUYLG010039942.1, read on the forward strand.
TTAGGAAACAACCTATGGCCTGAAAAATATTGGTTGAATAACTACTGATCACACTACAAGATGTAAACAGTGAGAGAATGAGGTTGAGATCATATTTATCCTTTTTTTTTTTTCCTTTCTTTGAGAAAGGATCTTACTCTATCACCCCAGGATGGAGTGCAGTGGTATAATCATGGTTGACTGCAGCCTTGATCTCCTGGGCTCAAGTGATCCTCCCAACCTCAGCCTCTTGAGTAACTGGGACTACAGGCATGCACCACCATGTGTGGATAATTTTTTTTTGTATTTTTTGTACAGTTGGGCTTTCATCCCATCTTTCCCACCCATGTCGCTCAAGCTGGTCTTGAACCCCTGGATTCAAGTGATCTGCCCGCCTTGGCCTCCCAAAGAGCTGGGACTACAGGCATGAACCACTGCACCCATCTGGGACAACATTTAAAAGAGATATTGTCTCATATGATACAACATGGATGAATCTTGGGGACTTTATGCTAGGTGAAATAAGCCAGTCACAAAAGGACACATATTGTATGATTCTACTTACACGAAGTACCTAGACTAGTCAAATTCATAGAGGCAGAACACAGAATGGTGGTGGTCAGGGGCTTCAGAGAGGGAGCGTGGGGAATTACTGTTTAAAGGGCACAGAGTTCTAGTTTTGCAAGATGAAAGGAGTCCTAGAGATGGATGATGATGATGGTTGCATAATAGTAGGAATGTTCTTAATACCAATATACTTAAAAATGATAGGTAGTAAATTTTATGTGTATCTTACCACAATAAAAAAGTAAAATTAAATTGAAAAAAAGGTATTGTCTGTGAGTTTTCAAGAATAATGAAAGACACAAATCATCAAATTCAGAAAGCCCAAAGAATTCAAGGCAGGATAAATAAAAAGATACAGCATGAGCCCGGTGTGGTGGCTCACGCCTGTAATCCCAGAACTCTGGGAGGCTGAGGTGGGTGGATCACCTGAGATCAGGAGTTTGAGATTAGCCTGGCCAACATGGCAAAACCCGGTCTCTATTAAAAACACAAAAATTAGCCGGGTGTGGTGGTGTGTGCCTGTAATCCCAGCTACTTGGGAGGCCGAGGCAGGAGAATCACTTGAACATGGGAGGCAGAAGTTGCAGTGAGTTGACATGGCGCCACTGCACTCCAGACTGGGGGACAGAGCAAGACTCTATCTCAGAAAAAAAAAAAAAAAAAGATACAGCATGGTAAAACTGCAGAACACGAGAAGGAAAAGATCAACAACCTATGAAGGAACGATTTAAGATTGTCACTGGACTCCTGCGGAGCAATGACAGGGAGCAGGCAAACAGTGGATAGCATTGTCACTGTGCTGAGAGAGGACAGCTTGCATTCCAGCAAGCGAGCCGAAACATCTTTCAAGAACAAGGGCAAGGCCAGGTGCAGTGGCTCATGCCTGTAATCCTAGCACTTTGGAGGCTGAGGCAGGGGGATCACTTGAGCCCAGGAGTTGGAGACCAGCCTGGGCAACGTAGTAAGATCTTTACAGAAGGTAAAAAAATTAGCCAGGTGTGGTAGTGCATGCCTGTAGTCCCAGCTACACGGGAGTCTGAGGTGGGAGGACTGCTTCAGCCTGGGAGATGTAGGCTGCAGTGAGGCATGATCATGCCACTGCACTCCAGCCTGGGCAACAGAGCAAGACCTCATCTCTAAAGAAAAAACCCAAAAAATAAAAAGTAAAAAGAACAAAGGCAAAAATGAATGCATTCGCAGATGAACAGAAACTGAGAGGGTTTGTACCAACAAAACTTCAAAAAGTAAAATTTAAAGGATTTACTTTAGGCAAAAGGAGAGTGATCCTATTTGTGAAAGTTGAGATGCAAGAAGAAAAGATGAATAAAAATGGTAATTGTATGGCTGAATCTAAACTAATGTTGACTGTATAAAGCAATTTAGTAATGTCTCCTGGGGTTACAATGGAAAAGATTAAACTTAACATACACTACATTAAGGCATATAATTTAGAGGATGCATAATTAAAGTACTCCAAAGTTCCTATATTTTAAGGAAACAGGGTAAAGATGTTTTTAAAAATATTTAAAGATATTGGAGTTTCACAAGATAAGGATGCATGTCCAAAATTTTGAAGTAACCACTAAAACATCAGAAATACAGTATATAGGTGAAGAAAATCAGGATGAGAATAAAAACAAGCCCTAGCGAAGCAAGAAAGGAAAGAAAAAAATAACTAGGCAGGACAAATAGAAATAACAAAATAAGACGGTAGAAATAATTCCAGATATATTAGTAAATATAATAAATGTAAATGGACTAAATGCTCCAGTTAAAATACAAAGATTATTCTTTTAAGAAATCTTTTTGTCATGACACATTTCAGGTATACAGAAAAGTGGGAGGAACAGTACAAGAAAACCATATGCCTGTGATGTAGAGTCAGCCATTGTTAGCAATTTGCCATATTTGTTTCACCTCTATAGGTATGTATAGGAGACTATTAAGAACACCTATTTTACTTCCACAGCATACATAAGATAATGAAATACAATTTGAATGGTAATCCTGATGTAGAGCATCCACTTTTAGGTCAAGCTGATCTGGATTTTCCAGCAATTTTTAATTATTCAACTTACTTGTGTGGTTACGTATTCAACAGATGTCTCTTCACTAGGCTATTGTAAGAGGGCTGGAATCAGGTTAGCTTTTCTGATCATTGTATTTCTAAATATTTGTTGCATAAACAAATCGAATTTATTAGTGAAGAATTCATCACAGTTCCAGTTGCACAGTAAACATTTAATGTAGAGTAGCTTGTATTTATTGTACTTGCTGTTGTTACTGGAAGCATTCAGCAGAGTGGCACAACATAAAAAGGCAATAATTGGTAGTTTATTATATTTATAATTATTATTTACAAGATGTCACAGTGCCTAGCACATACCACTCACCCATAAACATCATGTTTATACTAAGTACTTTCACTATTATTCAAAGTCTCTAACAGTGCCTGGCACTACATAAGCAAGAGAAAAGTGGAAGTTTATTCTTGCTAATTGTTATTATTGAATAAAGCACTTAACACGAGGCTGGCCCCCAGCAGTCCCTTAATAGTTTTCGCCCTGGCTATCATCATAGCTGGACTACAGACCCCGCCTCCTGAGCTCCGCGAAGCCCCGCCCCTTGCTGCTCCGCAGCCCCGCCCCTGTGGCTTCTGCCGCGCCTGCGCACTGTCCCGGGAGGGGCTCCACGCGCGCAGCTTTCGTCCCCGCCCCTGGAGCCTGCTGCGCAGGGCGCAGCTTCCCGCCGCCCGAGCGGGCCAGCCTGCTGCGTGCGTGCGTGTGTACGTCTCTGCGTGCGTGCGTGCGTGCGTGCGTGCGTGCGTGCCGTCAGCTCGCCGGGCACCGCGGCCTCGCCCTCGCCCTCCGCCCCTGCGCCTGCACCGCGTAGGCTGACCCTGCCCCCCCCGCCCCGCGCGCGCACCCTGTCAACGACCCCTCCCGTGCCCCGACTGGCCCCCGCCTTTTTGTAAAACTAAAAGCGGGCGCAGCATTAACGCTTCCCGCCCCGGTGACCTCTCAGGGGTCTCCCCGCCAAAGGTGCTCCGCCGCTGAGGAACATGGCGAAGGTGGAGCAGGTCCTGAGCCTCGAGCCGCAGCACGAGCTCAAATTCCGAGGTAAGCCCCGGAGGCCGCCCCAGTGCTGGAGGGACTGAGTCGGGCGCGGCGGGTGACGTCGGCCCTCGTCCCCACCCTGACGGCGCTGTCGCGGGGTGCGGCGGGGCCCGGCCGGGCCTTGGCGCTCGCGGCGCGCCCCAGAACTGCCTGGAGCTGCCACGACCCGAGACGGCCGAGAGGACTGGTGCCAGAGCCGGGGCTTACGCCGCCTCCCCGACCCTCAGCCTCCCGGGACCTGCCTTCGAGGCACCTGTCACATTGCCTTGTAACTTACTGACGAGTTTGTGGTCTTCTGTAGCGTGAGCCTCCGCCGCTGCCGTTGCCTGGAAGGTTCTTCTCTGCTCAGTGACAGTGTTGACCTCAGGACTTAGCTGAGATGTCACCTGCTCAGAGAGGCCTGCTGTGACCAGCCAGCCCACCGTGCACACCTGCTGTCGTTCCCCATTCCGTCACCCAGTTTCGTGGTCATCGCGGCACTTTTCATGCCCAGAATCACTGTTTCAACATTAGAAAGGAAACTCCATGAGGGCAGGCTCTTGTCAGTTCGCTACTGTGTACCTAGCACACATTAGATGCCTAGTAAATACCTGTTGAACCAACAAATGAACCTTCTAAGGACTTCCGATGGGATCAAACCCACTTTACTTTCACTGCCTCCCTCATGCTGTCTCCTGGGTGGTGCTGAGGGAGGCTGCCAGGGTGCTGGGATCCTTTTTCTTGGCAGAGCTGCCTGGAGCAACACCTGCGTTGGTGGGAAGCCATGACCCTAGTTTCTCCCAGACGCTGTTACCTTTGTCATTTGTGCCTTTATGTTTTCTATGTTGTTTTTGTTTTTTTTCGTACTTTCACCAGGACCACGAGGCAAAATGTTCTTGTCTGACTTGCTCGTTCCTTCTTTTTTGTGTGTATCCAGTAATGTGGAAGGCACTGGGAAGGTAGGTGATGGATGAACAAGACAGACAAGGCCTCTGCTGTAGTATAACTTACCTTCCGATGAGGGCAGAAAAACCAGCACACGAGATCATTGCAGATAGTGCTAAGTACTGTGTAGGAAATGCAACAGTCTGACTCTATGAAAGTATTTTAGATCGAAAGGCAAGGTTACCACTATAGCTAGCACTGGGCTCACGGTAGATGCTCAGTTGGTAGTTACGAATGAATGAATGGCCAGAGACTCTCCAGTTTATATGTCCTGTTGGGAAGTAGTGTAGGGTAACTTACCCAAAGTTACCCAGATGTCAGAGTTCACGCTCTTAACCGTTTTGCTATCTGATCTCTGGGAAATACTCCAGAACTGTGGCTGTCAGTTTGCCTTCCATGTTAGCAATGTGAAATAAGTCTGGACTGACCTCTGTTTTCCAAAACTGAGCAAAGGTTTTCCAATTAAAATGAAAAAAACCCCACAAAAACCTGGATCATAATTCCTAGGTAATACTTGAGCTTTCATGATGTTCTCCTGGTTTTCTGGAGAAGCCAGACTGGACAGCGAGTCCAGGTAGCTAAAGTGAATGTGGTGAGCCATGGTTTCCACTTGAGTTGTTTGAAGTTCTGGCTTCTCCCGTGAATTGGCGTGTTGATTCAGTTAGTCCAGAAACATTTAGTGAATACTTGATCTGTGTGTCAGATACCGAGAGAAGCCAAGTCATATCAGTTGTACTCTCCCATTTTCCCTCAACCTCCTCCCAGTACTTTAGGGAAGGGGGCAGATGAGAATAACAGCCAGGACAGGTCAGTGATGTAGGGTAATCCAGAGTGTTCTGGGAGCATTGAGAAGGTCAGCTTCTGAAAGAGGTGTCATTTGAACTCAGTTAAAAAGGTGAAGTAGGAAAAGGCTCAAAGAAGGAAAGGGTTGGGGAACGTTTCAGGCAGAGGAAATTGCATGCACAGAGGCACAAACACTTGACTGGGCTCCTTTGGGATGCCACTAGTAGTTTGTTTTTTTTGTTTGTTTGTTTTGTTTTTTTTTTGAGATAGAGGTCTCACTCTCACCCAAGCTGGAGTGCAGAGGTACCATCTCACTGCAACCTCTGCCTCCCAGGTTAAAGTGATTCTCCCGCCTCAGCCTCTTGAGTAACTGGGTTTACATACAGGCCTGTGCCACCACACCTGGCTAAATTTTGTATTTTTAGCAGAGACTGGGTTTCACCATGTTGGCCAGGCTGGTCTCGAACTCTGGACCTCAAGTGATCCGCCCTCCTTGGCCTCCCAAAGTGCTGGGATTACAGGCGTGAGCCATCGTGCCTGGCCACCACTAGTAGTTCTGCAACAAAGAACATTTTTTGTGGTTGCCTGGTAAGATGGGAGACAAGGCTGGTAAGTAGACAAGAGTCAGATCTTCTCAGTCCCTTTATGCATAGATGCAGCCAGTGTCCAATTTACAATTATGTTGATTCTTCTTGAGCAGTTCTTCCTTGCATTAACTTCCTGAAACCCCAAATCCCAGTACAAACTCTGTTGTCTAATATGATGTTATGGAAAGAGACACTCATTTGGAGAAAATTCAAGATTTTGTTCTTTTACTGAAAGATGTGTGACCTTAGGCCACTTCACTCTTCAGAGCCTGGGGTCAGTCCTTGGTCAATGGGGATAATGCTCATGTCCACCTTGCCTCTTGTAGAAAGTGTTTAAAAGAAATAACATGGCTGTTAGTGGCTTTGTAAGTGCGTAGTACTATACAGAGATTGGTAGTTGTATTTAGACAACCACTTAACCATTTAAAGAAGTGGTTTCATTACTTCTTTACCTGAAAGGTGTAGCAGAGAAGAGTGATTGCTCTGGCCCTGGGTTGGCCAAAGTAATAATGTCAAAGTCACTGGATATTTTGGCTGGGAAAGTGGTCCAGGAGAAGTTGTACCAAATTGTTGAAGGCCACTGGCCCATAATGTTAGAAGAGACATCTGTGAGTGTTCGTAAATGGCATCTAGAGGTGTTCTGTTTAAGCTGAATGCTAAGACAGCACAATCAATAGAAACTCAATACCCTGACTTAGAGATGGTTCATTTCAGGATGAGAACTGCCACATTTAACTGGTTTTTTCCAGCTTACTCAGGGTAATGACGCTGATTTCTGGTGGTTCACCTAGATGAACCTCTGAGCTAACTTTACTTAAGAAGGTAATAACTAAAATGCCCATTCAAAGGAAAAAATTATCTTTTAAATGTAGCCTAAGATGATCTCATGGGATTGTATATTGTCAGAGTCTTTAATCTTGGGAATTTTGTGTGGTATGTTAGATTTAAGGATGTTACAAAAGAAAAAGAGAACGCAAATTTATATGACCTTATGCAGTTTTATAGGAAGTACTGTGCTGCATCATAACTATCAAAAGGAGAAAGTCTAGTGGCTTCCTGAAAGAAGCATGACACAGGAAGATTTACCTAGACTTAAGGTTGATTTTCATGAAATAGTTCTGGGTAGTGAACATTACGCTCTTTCAGACTAGGAGTATCTTTCTGAGAGAGTAAATGTTTTGTTTTTTGGTAGGGTCTTGCTCTGTCACCCAGGCTGGAGGGCAGTGGTGCCATCATAGCTCACTGTGGCCTCAAACTCCTGGGCTCGAGTGATCTTCCTACTTCAGCCTCCCTCGTAGCTAGGACTACAAGTGCCACCATTCCTGGCTAATTTTTAGATTTTTTTGTAGAGATGAAGACTTGCCATGTTGCCCAGGCTGGTCTTGAATTCCTGGCCTCAAGCAATCCTCCCGCCTCAGCCTCCCAAAGTACTAGGATTCTAGGCATGAGCCACTGCACTCGGCCTAAGTATGTGTTTTCTTTTGTATTTCTTTTTGTCTTTTTCACTAAGTCATAGGAGTTTTTTTTTTTAATTGTCACTCTTTCTGTTGATCTCAGTTCTTCCAAGGCCTGATTCTTTACTTGCCATCTCCTCACTCTGAGATCCCACTTGTTGTCCAGCTCAAAGAGAGCTTTCCAAATGAGTTACTTTTAAGGCATTTGATATATATCTCTTTTTCTTTCTCTTCTCCTTCCCTTTCCATGAGAGTCCATCTGTGGTAAATAGTATGTCTTATATATTTTTTGGTCATTGTTCAAGACTCTAGCTCCTTCTTTATGTCCTAGCCCATTCCCCTACCAATGATACTGTCACATGGAAATGGTCTGTTGAACTTCCATCCTCACTAAGTTGAGGTTTAAATGTACTGTGGACGCATTTACTTTTGCTTTATTCCTTGACTGAACCAATGGCCTTCAAGAAGTCTTAGTCCTACCATTAGTCAGTAGGGATATCAGGTGGGCGGGTACCAATGAATCAGTGTAGTTGAGTACCACTTTTGGGAGAAAATAGAAACTTGGACACTCTAAGTGGTAGTTTTAGGATGCTGTATTTGTTTGTTTGTTGTTTTTTGTATAGGAAAAGCTGGCTTAGAATCTTGAGTTCAGCCCTTCAAGTTGTTGTGTAATTTAAGATTGTTTAGGAAGTTAAAAAATCTCAAACCCTGTGGGTGTAGTTCATTCACTGCAGTAATTATCTTTCAGATGCTAAGTACAATATTCTTTAGCTTTAGTGTAGCACTGATTTTCTTAACATTTCATGATCACATAGATCAGACTGTGTTTTATGGCACAACAAATCTCAGCCATGTGCTGAAGATTCTTCATGGTAGTGGTTTAGATCCATCCTGAATAGATTATCTTTATTTAGTTTTTAAGTAGCTTGCTTATCAAAAATGGCATTAAACTTACTAAACTTGAGTCAAACTTAAATCTTCATAGATAGTACCATTTACTTCTGAAATCTTGTTCCTGGGAGAAGAATGTCGACTAGAAGTTAACTTTCTTTTATTCACCTGTTCACTTCCTTTTCTTCATAGTTAACTCCTTAGGGGAAAAAATGTATAGTTTTGACCATTTGCTTATATTTGTAAAGAAATGATGTTTCCTTACTGTGAGGGGTTGTAATTCTGAAGATCACAGTTACCTTCGTAATTACCTGGGAGCTTTTCATCCAAGTGTGGATTTATTAAAATAATTAGTTTGAATTGATGCTTATTAAAAAACTGAACTCTTAAACATTAACACTATCTTTTATTTATTAGAATTGTATGCATATTTCCTTCAAATGCTGAAGGCAAAATACTAAGAAGTTTGACCCTGCATTATTATCACTAAGTAGCTGAAAATTAGGGGAGGAGTCAAGGGAGTGTATTATATTGGTTATCACTCAAATACTACCCCTAGGCTTGAGTTTTAGAATCGAAACTTGAATTTTTACGTAAATAATTATCTCCAAGAGTGTCTCATATATCCCCCCCTTTTTTTTTTTTTGAAAAATTTGCTGTCTAAAGGATGACCATGATTTGGGACAAATGAGTGCAGCTTTCAACGAGATGACAAGAAAAATGAACACAAAGAGTGCTGAATTCCATTAGTCAAGACAAGGTTGTCGTGCAATGTCTTTAATAAAATAAAAGCCTTTTGTCCAGTTACTTTGCACTGAGAATTGTGTTAAAAACAAAGTTGCATTATGGTTTCCAGACTGGCTTCCTTGTTTTTTCTATCATTTTAGGCCCCTATCAGGCTGTTATCAGCATGGCATATCCAGGATTGTTCTGTCCTTGCTCAGTGGGTGTATGCATTCTTTGAAGATTTTACCTGATGGACCTGGGCAGCTGGCTTTGCACAAGGAAGAGTTGTTTAAAGAGCTTTGTTATGGAAACAGAGTTACTAAACAAATAAACATTCCATTGTGGTAAAGTAATATCTCTAGAATGTTTTTCAAAATGATAAGTGCATCCTTTTAACAAGCCGTTGATGTCTACAAACAATGTCTTATGGTACTCTAGGGTTTTTATCCCCTTGTATGGGGGTTTTGGGCTGGGAAAGCAGTTGAGAAAATGGCATGGTCCTATGAGAAAACCTTGGAATGCTTTGTTTTAATAACTTTTTAAAAATTAATTGTACACAACTGTAAAGCTATAGAAATGCTTTCTTGGAGTTTTCCTTCATCCTTTCCAAAGGGCTAATGTTGACCTTTGGGTAGCATGTTAGAATTTTTATCTGTGTCAAGTGATCTCTTTGCACTGAGGATTGTGTTAAAAACAAAGCTTTTGGTTTGTGTGTGTGTGTGCATGCCTACCTCATGTTGCCGGTGGGGCACATTCTGCTGATACCTGTAATGTGTTTGAATTACTGCACTGTTGGCATTTCAGTAGGCTTCTTCAGCCTTTGCCCATCTGGGAAGTGGGGGCTAGCGCAGTAAATGTTCTGAGGGTAGATTGAGACTACAGTTTTTTTCATCTTTTAGCTTGTGCTTTAAGACAATGGAAGGTACCCCTAGACCATTTACCTAGATTTGAATTACTTCCTTGTGATGTGATTTAGAGCTCTTAATTCCTTGGGTTGTCTTGAAAGGCTGAAGGGTGCTCAGAGAATAGAGGGGAATTGAAAATGGAACCTAAGTATCTGGGAGTGGTCACATTTGTGAGTGATGAAATGCCCCCCAACACCCCACTGGGTTGGGTCTGGAGTTAAAAGCAGTGGCTGACATACCTTTTGCGATATGAGTGTAAAGAGAAGGTAAAGAAAGAGCAAACATTTCCAGAGGATAAATGCTTTGATTCCAGAAGATAGGCCACACAGTTTGGGAACTGTCTTAAGAGGTGTTTTGTCGTATTTGTCTTACTGTTTAATCTGTGTAACAATTCTATGAGATGACTTAGTGCTAGGTAACTTTCCCCTGGATGAGGCTGCAATAGTAAATGGTGGCACAGGCTAAGGCTTGTACTTTCCCTTATACCACTATCAGCTCATTAGAGTTAACTTATAAAGGGGTTCATTCTTGAGAGAGGGAGACAGAGAATTAAAAACTATTAATGAAGTATTAATAGCTGTCAGGACAATTTCTTAAGAACATCAATTCATTAAGAGTTATTCTCTGTGAAATTTTTAGGGGGATTTCTTTCCATACTTTAAAAAAAATTCAGACAGATGACTCCAAAGCATGCTTTGATTTATCTTGTGAATATTCACTTTTATATCAGATTCTGGTGGTTTCATGATTCTGTATATTTAGAAAGCATTAACTTGTAAGTATAATTTGTCATTCTGCTATTTAGTCTTTGGAAGGCAGGGCAAAGCTTATGTGTGGTAGAGATTTCATAGGCTTGCAGGTTTGTAGAGTAGGAATTCAAGAAGTTGTAAAGGGCATTTATTAAAATAGGAATGTCTAAAATCATCTTTAGCAGTGCCACCTTAAACTATTTAAGTAGTGCTACAAAGCCTTTAGTTCTGCATGCTCCTGACCAGCCATTGCCTTGGACAGAGAAGCAAGTAAGGGTGAGCTAATAAACTAGAGACCTCTCAACTATTGAAAGAGGTAAACTTAAGGTGATTAAAAAGTGTTGTTTTACTCTGAATGAGGTATACTTTGGGAAGTCATTGTTCTCCAAGACGGTGATATGCCAGGCATATGAATTGGATCAGAAAGGATTTAGAGACATGCCTGGATGAAATGATCTCGCACAGATGCTCCTCAACTTACAGTGGAGTTATATCCTCATAAACCCATTGTCAGATGAAAATATATTAAGTTGAAAACATATTAAATACACCTTAACCTACTCAACCTCATAGTCTTATCTGCCTTAGACATGCTCAGAACCCTTAAGGTAGCCTCCGGTTAGACAAAGTCATCTAACACAAAGCCTATTTTATGATAAAGTATTGAATATCTCATGTACTGCATTACTAGCCTGGGAAAAGATCAAAATTCAAAATATGTCAAAATTGTGATGGTTTTACACTATTTAAAATTGAGGAAAATCTCAAGTTAAACTAATCAGGGATTGTCTGTGCATAATAGATGATTGTCCAAATTAGAGATATTTTTGGTTTCTGCCCTTCGCACATCCTTTTCGATCATCCAGATTAAAATTGGTTTAATTTTCTTTATAAACAGATGACTCCTTCTGGGGGAATTGAACATGACTTTCATTGAGATTTGGTTCAGTTATCACATACTGAAAGCTTCCTGTGGGCCAGTCAATGGGTTGCACTGGGGACCTGGGAGGAAGGCCTACCCCTTAAATTTTCCAGCCTCTAGGTATTGGGGGACAAGGAGGGAAAATGGGGACAAGATATTTATGGTCTGTCCCTATTGGGAGCTTAGAAGAAGCTGTGTTAATTCTGCTTTGGGTGTTCAGTCTCACAAGGAAGATGGCATTTGAGATACGTGACTTGGTGAGCTTACACTGTGTGCTTACCATTTTTCTAAGTGCTCATTTTTTTTATTTTCCCACTCTCTGGAAGGTATCATTTATTTAATTCTTAATGCAAGCCTAGGAAGTGGATACAGTTATGATCCCGAAGTTATTAACCCAAGTTATGAACCTGACTGAGGGTTGGAGCTGGGATTTGAACCGAGATCTGTCTGATTGCAAAGGCCCTTTTTTTTTTTTGGTTATCATTATGCTGGCTGTATTTCTTCCCTTATAAGTGGGGGTGTGACTGCCCATGGCTTTCTTATTTATTATGTTGTTAGGAAGATGAGAGGAGGAGTGAGAATTGAGAGGGGGAGTGAGAATAGAGAAAGAGGCTTGAAAGAGAAATGGGATGGAAAAATGAAAAGGCAGGGCACAGTGGCTCATACCTGTAATCCCAGCACTTTGGGAGGCTGAGGCAGGAGAATCGCTTGAACTGGGGAGGTGGAGTTTGCAGTGAGCCAAGATCATGTCATTGCACTTCAGCCTAGGAAACGAGCGAAACTCTGTCTCAAAAGAAAAATAAATAAATAATAAAGGAAAGATGCCTTATTATAATTGTAGTCTAGTAATTGTCTTGCTGGCACCTCTTATGTAAAGTACAGTTGCTCTGGGGCATTAGAATGACTGTGACTGACTTTTAATCTTTTGCTGGCTATGGTGGCTCACGCCTGTAATCCCAGCTTTGGAAGGCCAGTGCAGGTGGATTGCTTGAGCTCAGGAGTTTGAGACCAGCCTGGTCAACATGGTGAAACCCCTCTCTACTAAAAATACAAAACTTACCTGGGCTTGTTGGTGTATGCCTGTAATCCCAGCTACTCGGGAGGCTGAGGCATGAGAATCACTTGAACCCAGGAGGGCAGAGGTTGTAGTGAGCTGAAATTGCGTCACCACACTCCAGCCTAGGCTGAGAGTTGAGATCCTGTCTCAAAAAAAAAAAAAAAAGAAAATCCTTCTACAAATTTTGTTTCCCCTAAGAACTTCTGTCTTAACTCAATCAATTATTGTGAGCTATTTGTTTATTAGTGTTGAAAATTCTATGCTAATACTATCAACTGTACCTTGCCTTCCACCACCCTACTCTCTACTCCGAGTCTTTCATGTCCTCAATACCTATCATACAAACTATGCATTTCTGGGTTAACTGGGTACTATTTTAGTCTTTTAGTTCCATCACTCAGCAATTACAATATAGTAGGAAAAGGGAAGAAATGGAGTGGAATGCACTCGAGAAGTCAGTGTTATGGCCATCTCCATTTTAGAAATGAGAGGTCTTTGCAGAAGGCCTTTGCAGAGAGGACTTTACAGAATGTAAATTTGTACCCAGGTCTTCCAGCCTCCCAAGCCTGTTTGCTTTGCTTTACAGAGGGAGTCTGTGTTTCCTAGCCTTGCTGTCACCTAGAGGCACTTAGCTAACCTTAGCTTTGGTTTCCTCTTCTGTCATGTGAGGAGGCTTGAACTCAGTACCTCTAGGTGTTCCTTCCAGCTCTAAGCTTGAGAACTTGAGACCCAGGTTTATTTTAGCTGAAGAAGAGAGATGGAAAGCCCCTTGAGGACAGAAAACAGTGTGTATTTTCCACAGCACCTACCAGTACTTTGGACCCATGGGCTCCTGAATATTTAATTAATGAAACCTCTTGTTCTTGTTTGAAAGCTCACTACTTCTATTAACCTTTCCTGAGTATTCTTGGAGATATTCTGATCCAGTTTTTTCTACATTACCTCTTACTGTACGAATTGTACGTCACTTTCATGTTTTGTTTTATTCTTTGTGTGCTTCATTTACTTATAGCTTGGTCTCCCCTGCTAGAATGTAAGCTTCTATAGGTTTTTGTTTTAGTATTGCTGAGTAGTGACAAATAGATTAGCTTCTCTTCTTATCGTTTTCTTTTCCTAGTACCCCAAAGAAGGGATACAACCCTGGACTTCGTCATCTTTTCAGTGTTTGCTATGATCATTTGCAATAGAAGCATACACAATAATAAAGAGAGAAATATGCTGAAAAACCAAAGATTTGTCCCTGTGGAGGCTTATTTGAATTCTGTTGGTTGAATTGATTTCTTGGCATATAAATATATCCTGATGGACTCCTCTGAAAATCTAAATTTGTGCTTTTGACCTTTGTAAAGTCAGGCAGGCAGTGCTTTACTAATTGGATGAAGAAGAGCCATGGCTTACTCTTGAGAGAAGATGCAGATGCACACAATCAAAACTTTTCCTGTAATTTGCGGGCAGGAGGATCCCATTTTAGTGCATAGTTCATCTCTAACCTCACTCAGAGAAAGACAAAAGGTGGAAGAAACACGAGCAGTCATCTAGAGAAGTCCAGAGAACACTTGGTTGGCTCATTTGGGTCTTTTCATTTATTATTATTTTTTAAATGAATGCTTGTGTTGCCTTTCTCTTTCAAAGCAAGATTCTTTCTTTACATACCTAGCACTCACTGAGAATAGTGCTTGACCATTAGTCATCTTTATTAAACATCTGAGTATTGTCTTGTCCACCTTTAAAGAAGAAAAACTGTGTTGTCAATCCTTTTTGCCCTATCTAGCTACTCCTTTCACTCTCTTTCTTATGGTAAGCTTCTGGAAAGCATAGTTTCCTGTCTTTATTTCTTTCTGTGCATTCACTTCTAGTCACTGCCTGGGAGCTCAATCATTGCTTCATCACTCCATCTCCTGTTGCATGTTCACTCTTCACCATATGTGTGCTCTTCTTACCTTTTGACCCCTGTTATCATTCTGCTCATTGACACTCTTCTCTTGACCTCCCTAGTTGCTCTCTCTTCTTTTCTTCTGCCCATGTGGCCAATTCTGCCCACTCATCACGGAGTCCTGTTAGTAATGCTCAGGGTTACAGGTTCACCTCTCCCTCTCCTCCTTCCTCTGTTTCTCTCAAATTTGCTCTGTCCCTGTCTTCCCTTCTGCCCTTTGTGTAGCTCTTTTACCAGTACCCTTAGCTTCTATCATCACTTATGTATGAACCGAGGCTTGACCCAAGCCCATGTAAAAGGCCGCAGGCACTTTAAATGCAGTTTGACTCAAGCTGAACTCCATACCACCTTTTCTTTTTTTCCTCCAAACCTCCCACTCTTACTGTCTCATTGAATGGTACCGGCATTCATGCGTTTCAGCAACTCAGAGAGCCTGTGACTCAATTCTGTCCCTTCTTCCCCATTCTCTCTATGGTGGCTGCCCCATTTTCTCCCACAACTGTAATAGCCTCTTAACTGGTCTTCCTATCTGAGTCCTCTTTCTTTCCACCCTGATATGGCTTTCAAAGATGCAAATCTGAGCATATCTCTTGCTTACTTACAATCATTAAATGTCTTCCTGTTGCCAAAAACAAAGTTTAAATTCTCTAACAAAACCTGGAAAATCATTTATACTTGGTGCACTCCCCACATTGCCCTGCCCATCTTTCCAGCAGCGTCTTTCCTCATGTTTGTGTTCCAGCCTTTTAGTTCTCCTTGGCCATGAGGCATTGGCATACTCTGTATCATGACTTACCTTGTATGTAGTCATAAAGTAACAGCTTTTAGCTGTTTCTGCCACTAAAAAGTAGTTGATTCCTTTTCCTCTTGTTTGTTTCCCTACTTCTCCCTGCTTACCTTGGAGGCTCAGCAGGGGCTTCACTTCTTCAAGGTCACTTTTCTGACATTGTTCACTCACATTGTGCCTGTTCTTCTGGCTCCCACACTTGTCACAGCATGTTGTTATTGGCTACATGATACATTACTTTTCCCTCCTGTAGAAACCTCCTCTTCTATTTTAGAGGGTCAGGGCTACCTCTTAGATGTGTGTTCTTTACCCCATTTCTTTCCCATCACTTCACAGCATTTCACATCATTAGCCCATTACTGCTGTCTCACATTTCTCTTATACTTGATTCCTTCCTTGTGCTGACAAACATGCCTAAGTTGCCCCTTCCTAAAAATAAATCTTGTTTTCTAGATCTTCTTCCCCACTTAGGCAAATGCCCAGTTTTCTATCACAGCTAATTTTGGGGAAGCAGTGAATATCAGTTTCTGATATCTTCATCCTTCTTTCTTTCAGACCTCAGCCCTCCATTCAAACCCTTCTCAGTTCCCCAGGTTTTTCTCTGTGATACTTGTCTTTGACTTTTCTGATGAACTGTTCACCTCTTTATCATCTCTTTTACTGAATGTTGATGTTTCTCAGGTTCTGGCTTTAGTCTTCTCAATTTAACAATTCTCATTATGAATGTTGTCTCATTAATAATGCCTTAATCTTCCATTTATGTACAGAAAACTTCCAAATTTGTATCTCCAAGCAGATCTTTTGATCTGTCAGCCTGCTGGACGTCCCTGTCTATCTGGTTGTCATGAGAACACCTCAGACTCAGCATGTTCCACACTGTATTTACAGTTTACCCTCTTACCCTTGCTGACTGTGGCTTCTGGATCTTGGTAATAGCCCTTGCACCAACTTGGCAGGCTGGAAATCCTAAACTTGTCTTTCACTCCCCTTTTCCGTAACCTTTCACAGCTACTCAGTCCATTTAAATCAGCAGCATCTCCTGTGCCCTTTTGCTTCTTTGTATTCTTCTGTCGTATCCTGGGTATAGGTCCATTCCTTTCCAGTCTATTGTAGTAGCACTGTGTCTCAACTTTCTGTCTCTAATTTGTCTACCTGCTTCCCTAACCCTTCAAACTATCCTTTATACAGTTTCCAGAGATATTTTTCTAAAAATTGAAATTTGATGTCATTTCTTGGTTTAAAAACATTCATTGGCTCTCTAGATCTTGTGGACAGGTTCATGCCCAAAATTCTTAGGCCAGCAGCGAAGCTCTTCCAAGTCAGACCACACTGCGTCTTTCCAGCCTCAGTTTCATTCACCTCGCTCGTACCGCTTCCTTTTCAGCCATGTGATGCACCCAAAAGCCCCTTAGAAGGCTTTATCACACTATACTTTCACCCAAGCTTTCCTACAGCTCAAAGTGCACTTTGTGTTACCTGCTTTTCAAACTCCAGGGCTTGCCTTAGTGATCAGTTCCCTGTGCTCCTCACCCTCCCCTTTTGATAGGGTGCTTTATAGATTACCTTTCATACAGTGTTCAATGCAGTGAGAGGTAGTATACTGCTCAGCAGTTAAGAGTGTGAACCCTAGATCTGCCATATGAAAGTCATGTGTCCTTCAGTGATGGAATTAACCTCTCTGTTCCTCAAATTCCTCCTTTTGGGTTATGTTAGGAAGATAAAAATTAACACATGTAAAGTGCTTAGAATAGATCTGGCACTGTTAAATATGACGTAATGTCACATTTTATAATTTTTTAAAAAGATAAAATCATTATGAAGTCTCAGTCTCAGAGATTCTGATTGATTAATTCTGGATGGGCCCCAAGATTGTTCTGTGTGTTCTGGGTGGGAGCCACAGTGCCCTGTTTTTCTCTCCAGCTTGAGAGCCTAGCACAACACCTGGACCATTCTCTTCATCAGTTACTTAGTGAGTACCTGTAGCATGCCGAGCATTGTTCTGGATACACAGGAGGCTGAGATCAGAAAACTTTTACCCTATGGAGCTCTTCTTCTAGTGGGGAAGATGTACATTAAATAAAAACAGAAAATATATATGATGTGTTCAGGTAGTAGGTGATAAATGGGGGGGGGGTAAACTAAAAACAATGAAAGATAAAGGGATTCAATTTTAAGTATGGTGATTAGGGAAGGTCACTTTACTGAGATGGTGATATTTGAACTGAGACCTATATAAAATGAGTGTGTGAACCATGGAGACATTTGGAAAGAGCATTACAGACTGATGGAAGGGCAAGTGTGAGGTGGTGATGAGCTTGGTGTGTTCAAGGAGCAGCAGGGTCATTATTTCTGCACTAGGGTGAAAGGGGGGCCTGCTAGGAGATGAGCCGAAAGAAGAGGGCAGGAGCCTTGCTAGTAGGCAGGCCACAAGAGGAACTTTGGATTTTGTTGTGAGATGGGAAGCCACAGAGGATTCTGAGCATTCTGAGCAGGAGCCTTTTTTTTTTTTTGAGACAGAGTTTTGCTCTGTCGCCCAGGCTGGAGTGTAGTGGCACAATCTCGGTTCACTGCAACCTCCATCTCCCAAGTTCAAGCAATTCTTCTGCCTCAGCCTCCCGAGTAGCTGGGGTTACAGGCACGCACCACCATGCCCGGCTAATTTTTGTATTTTTAGTAGAGACAGGGTTTCACCATGTTGCCTTGGCTGGTCTTGAACTCCTGAACTCAAGCCTCCCAAAGTGCTAGGATTACAGGCGTGATCCATCGTGCCAGCAAGGAGTCTTTTTTTTTTTGACGGAGTCTGGCTGTCTCGCCCAGGCTGGAGTGTGCAATGGCATGATCTCAGCTCACTGTAACCTACCCACTCCCAGTTCAAGCAATTCTCCTACCTCAGCCTCCCAAGTAGCTGGGACTACAGGCGTGTGCCACCACGCCTGGCTAATTTTTGTACCTTTAGTGGAGACAGGGTTTCACCCTGTTGGCCAGATTGGTCTTGAACTCCTGACCTGAAGTGATCCACCCACCTCAGCTTCCCAAAGTGCTGGGATTATAGGCGTGAGCGACCATGCCTGGCCAGGAGTCTATTTTTAAAAACAATGGCTGGTGTGAGGAGAGTAGGCTATGGGAGATGTGTGCGTAGTGTGGTATGTGTGGGAGCCATAAGGCTGCCACAATAACCCAGACATAGAGTGACAAAGAGATGGTGGCATGGATCAGGGTGGTGGCAGTGGGAAGAAAGTGGGGAGAGGTGCTCAGATTCTGAATCTGTTTTGATGGTAGAACCAACAGAACTTGCTGATAGATTAAATGTAGAGGAGAGAGAGAACTAAGGTAGTAACTGCTTTTGGCCTAAGCAGTTGGGTGAGTGGTGGTTTCTTTACTGAGATGGAAGAAACAGTGAATTTGAGGGAGGAGAGTGGGAATCGTAAGTGCTGTTTGGACATGAGAAACTTGAGAAGCTCAGTACACTTGCTAAGAGAGATGTTAAATAGGTAGTTGAGTCTGGAGCTCATGGTAGAAGGCCAGGCTGCAGATATAAATTTGGCAATCAGCTTGCTGTTGTGACATAGAACAGTAAGGACTAATTTCTTCTGACTGAAGAGATTTGGTAAACCTTTCCAAAAGAGAAGATGTTTGAGCAAAACTTTGAAGAATGAGCATAATTTCCAAAGGCAGAGAACGGGGAAAATAGAAGATATTTTTCATCCAAGTCTCAGAGCCTTTCCCCTGGCCTCTTGTTGAGTTTGTTTAAGAAGCTGCCGACCTGGTTGATAATCTGTTATCACTGGTATAGCCACTTAGGTACTCTATTGAGAAGGAACCAGACCAGATTATGCACTAGCTGATAAACCATGTTCTGCTGTTCCTCATTGTTCACAAATTGAAAATTCCAGTTGGATCATCAAGGTGCAGAAGGCTAAACGTGTTCTGCTCCACTCTTCTGTGTGTGTGGTGTGAATTGGATGTGTTGATTTTGGTGTGGAGGATTTTTCACATGCTGTTATCTCCTTTAAAGATGGAACACTTTGGGGAAGTTTTTACTTCTATTGATAATGACTTTTGTATTTGACTTGAACTGTTAAAACAACTACAACCACGAGAAATTGGGACTCCATGCTATTTTATCACTCATACCCCTAACTTAGGGATATTATCTGTCTTGACTCATCCTGCTTTGTGTAAAATGTGAATCATTTTTTGCCACTCTTCTATTTAGATAGAATTTTATTTGGAGTAGAATATTGCTTATCTTTTTGTTTATTTTTGTGATAACTGTAATCAGAAATTTTGGTCTTTCAAGTAAAGAATGATTACTAGATGTTTGTTAGTCAATGGGATAAAGAATGCATTGAAGAAATTCAGTTTATGAAATCTAAAATCCTTTTAGAACAGATATAAAATTCATCTGTGAATAATCTTCAACTGCACTGTAATCTGTCTTAGTGCTGGATATAGATAGAATGTATGAAGCTTCAGCTCTTATATACTACTTTGAGCCATTTTCTTATTTAGAAAAAAAATCTAGTGCATTTAAGAAAAGTAGTGACAGTATTTATCTTTAGATGGCTTCTAGTCTTTGAAGTTCATACAACAACTTTTGTCAGAATTGTAGACATGGGTCTTTGTCTTGAATTAATGAGATGACTGCAACTTTAAACATGTTTTAAGTGATAATCTTGATTTTTATAAATTATGTAAGCATGACTATCAATGTCAGTTTATCAGTTTTCAACAAGTTTACAAGTTTGAACAAGTAGAAAATTCTTTCGAAAGAACATTGTTTGGATCTCACATAAACTTCAGGTAGCTTTCTGTATATGAAAAAAATTTTAAGTACAGAAAAATACACACAATATAATAAATATCCCAATACAGAATAACTAAATGTTAATAATTTGTTAGACTTGATTTAAATCTTTCTTTAATAAAACAAGTAACACTTCACTAATAATTTATGACACATCTGTACTCCATATCTGCTGATTCATACTCCTTTTGTTTTTAATTCCCCAGAGGAGTTTAATGTGAACTATTTTCATTTTTTTTCTAGATCACTTAATGTAGTATCATGGTGTATGGATGACTTAACCTGTTTTTGAGACCCATCGATTGTTGAAATATAGATCTAGTTTATTCTTTTAAAGTGTTGTGTAGTATTCCTCCATGAGATTTTAGAATCTTTATTGTAGGGTAATTCTTTATGTATTTTGAATTCTAATCATTTATCTATTATATAAACTACAAATATCTTAGTTTTCTAGGCTCTTCCTTACTGTCTAACTTTGTATTTTTTTCAGGTAGCTTTTCTGAATTTGATCTTAGGAATTCTTAAACTACAATATAATGCCTTGTGGTTTAGTTTTCCCACCCGTGAAGGTGGTGGCAGGCTGAGTTTTTTTTTCTTTCTGCTCTGAGCTAGGAAACTAGTGAATTGAGTAAGCAGCCTGCAAGGCTGGGATAGTCTATTTCAATCAAGCTGGCTTCTGGTGTGCCTTTGATGGCATCGTCACTGAGAGTTCTTGGTGTTGATTTCTCTTGCTGCAATAACAGGTGTGATGTTCCTCAGTAGCTGGCTGTTTCCTGAGGATATCAGGAGGATACTTTATTAATTTAAAACACTTTGCATTCTAAGAGTTCTTCAGGAAAGTTATATGTCTATGTGTAGGGTTCTTTTTGTGTGGTTGTTTCAAAATAAGAGCTATATGTTTAGGCTGTCTGCTGAAATATTGGAATATAATGTCTGCCATTAAAACACGTTGGTTGTGAAGCTTTGTTTTTGTTTCTAAAGCATCGATTTAATGTGTGAGCTAACAATTCAATCAAGAAAATAGATTTTTAAGAAAACCTCTCCAGCGTCTTTATTCTTGAATTCAGGGTTATTTAGAGCTTACTGTCTTTGAATATCTGTTAGTATGGTATCTTTCATTTTTTAGGGAGGGGGCAGCTTTTTAAAAAATCACCATAGAATAATTGTGATGAAAGCATTGTTGACACATTGAGCTTTTTAATACCTTCAATCTATATATAACCAGCACAGATTTAGAATGATTTCAGATCCAGGTTTTGAAGTAGGTGTCTGTTTACAGGAAATGCAGCAGAATCAGAGAGTACAGTTACCTCTGAGGAAGTCTCGTGTTCATGCAGCATGTTTTTGCTATGTGTGTGACACTGTTCTAGTAGTTCGGAGGATCTGGTGATGAATAGGATGAGCACCCTCCACCCCCCACCCCATGTGGAAACAGGAAAGGAACAAACAGAGTATATCCTGTGCAGAAGATGAAAAGGGTGTGATGCTGGGATGGGAGCAGCAGTAGTCTCAGAATTTGTTCACCCAGAGCCTGCATGTGCATACAGGGGATGTGTGGAGGAAGAATACAGCCATTGTGTGAAGTAGATGGAAGCATGGCATAGCCATTTGTTCATTCAGCAAATATATTAAGCATCTGTTCTATGCCTGCAAGTGTTCTAGGTGCTGATCAGTAATGAACAAGAGGAACAAAAACATCTGTGTTGGTAGAGTTTCCATTCTAGAAGGGCAAGGTTTACATAAACAAGAAAAGCAGTAATGTGGGGATTGGTGCATTGCAGATGGATATGGAAAGCAGAAAGCAATAGGATACTTTTTAAAGAAAATAGACTGTCAAGGGGTAAAATTTAAAAATATTTATAAGATATCCAACAGATTTTACTTTAGAGGGTCTGTGTCCCTCCATTTTAATGTATTTTTCCCACATACAGAGTCTACCGTATTGAAACCTCAAACACACTTTTATTGTCTTAACAAAATCCATCAAAAGTCGTATGCTTCTGGAGACAGATTATTACCTTCACAGAAGGTAATCTTTTTAGAGTTGAAGTGAAATATGGTAACTCGTTTTTTGGAGAGGCTGTGAAAAGGAGAGATATTGTACCTAAATTGTGTTTGCAAAAGTATAAAATAATACAGCTTTTTTTATGCAGAGTGAAAAAAAACTGTTGTGAAGCTAATAACTTTAAACTTATATCTGGAAAGCTGAGACCTGATAGATTATATATCAAATTGGTATATAACTTATTTGGTAACACAAATAGTTTGAGTTTCAAAGTATTGTAGCTACATCAGAAGATAAATTACAAAGGAAGGCTGTGTATTTGTGACACCAGAATTTCATGAACTCTAGAAAAGGAAGAGGAGCAATCACTTTGCACAACAAATGATCTTTATTCATGTCTATATACACATACACATACAGTACAGATACATATTTTCAAGATCTCAATAATATTTAATATCAGAAATGTTAAGGGGGATACTACCAAAAGTGAATTAATATAAAAGACCAAATGCCTTTCCCTTTCCTCTTTTAAAAAAAAATAAACTATATTTTAGAACAGTTTTAGGTTCACAAGAAGTTTTAGATTCACAAGAAAACTGAGCAGAAAGTATACCCAGAGTTCTCATGTAACTCCTACCCCACGCATGCTAATAGCCCCCTCCACTAGCAACATCCTGCAGTGAGTGGTACATTGGTTACCATTGGTGAACCTTCATTGTCACGTCATTGTTACCCAGAGTCCATAGTCTGCATTAGGATTCATTTCTAGTGTTGTACATTCTGTGGGTTTTGACAAATATATAATGACGTGTATCCACCATTATAATATCAGAGTAGTTTCACTGACCTAAAAATCCTCTAGGCTCCTCCTGTTTCTTTCCTCGCTTAACTTCTATCAACACTTGATCTTTTTTTTTTTTTTTTTCTGAGACAGTGTCTCACTCCATCGCCCAGGCTGAAGTACAGTGGGGTGATCTCCTGCCTCAGCCCCCCAAGTAGCTGAGATTACAGGTGTGTGCCACCATACCCAGCCAATTTTTGTAGCTTTATTAGAGATAGGGTTTCCCATATTGGCCATGCTGGTCTCGAACTCCTGACCTACCTCAAATGATCCGCCCCCCTCAGCCTCCCAAAGTGCTGGATTACAGGTGTGAGCCACCATGCCTGGCCAACACCTTATCTTTTTATTGTCTCCATAGTTTTGCCTTTTCCAGAGTGGCGTAGAGTAAAATCATATAGTATGCTACCTTTTCATAATGACTGCTGATTTCACTTAGGACTGTGCATTTAAGGCTCCTACATGTCTTTTCATGGCTTGATAGCTCATTTCTTTTTAGCACTGAGCACTGTTTCAATGTCTGGATATACCACAGTTTATTTTATCCATTCACCTACTGAAGGGCATCATGGTTGCTTCTACATTTTGGTTGTGAATAAAGCCGCTATAAACATCCATGTGCAGGTTTTTGCGTGGACATAAGTTTTCAGCTTATTTGGGTAAATACCAAGGAGGGTGGTTGCTGGATTGTATGGTAAGACTATGTTCAGTTTTGTGAGAAACTGCCAAATGGTCTTTCCAAGTGGCTGCACCATTTTGCATTTCTATCAGCAGTGAATGAGAGTTCCTGTTGTTCCACATCCTCACCAACACTTGGTATTGGTAGTATTTTAGAATTTGGCCATTCTAATAGGTGTGTAGTAGTATCTCATTGGACATCTTTTCTTTTTTTTTTTTCTTTTCTTTTCTGAGATGGAGTCTTAACTCTGTCGCCCAGGATGAAGTGCAGTGGCACAATCTTGGCTTACTGCGACCTCTGCCTCCTGGTTCCAGTGATCCTCCTGCCTCAGCCTCCCCCATAGCTGGGACTACAGGTATGGGCCAACACACCCAGCTGATTTTTGTATTTTTAGTACAGACGGGGTTTCACCATGTTGGCCAAGCTGGTCTCAAATTCCTGACCTCAGGTTGTCCATCCGCCTTGGCCTCCTAAAGTGCTAGGATTATAGGCGTGAGCCACTGTGCCCAGCTAGACATCTTTTCATATGTTTATTTGCTCTCTGTACATTTTTGGTGAGGTGGCTGTTGAGATCTTTTGCACATTTTGAAATAAGGTTGTTAATATTCTTATTGTTGAGTTTTAAGAGTTCTTTGTATATTTTGGTTGACAGTATTTTATTCAGCTATGTTTTTAGCACATATTTTCTTCTGGCTTGTGGCTTACTTGTCTTCTGCAGAGCAGATGGTTTTATTTTTAATGAAGTCTAGCTTGTCAGTTTTTATTTTCATGGATTTTGTTTTGGTATTGTAGGTAGAGTCATCTCCAAATCCAAGGACATCTAGATTTTAGTCTCTCATCCTCTCGTAGTTTTATAGTTTGGTGTCTAAGTATATTTTAGCTGTTATTTTCTGGTAGAATTGCTGAGTTAAAAGTAAAATTGTGGCTGGGCGCGATGGCTCACACCTCTGATTCCAGCACTTAGGGATGCCAAGGCAGGTGGATCACTTGAGGTAAGGAGTTTGAGACCAGCCTGGCCAACGTAATGGAACCCCATCTCTATTAAAAATACAGAAATTAGCCAGGTGTAGTGACTCATGTCTTTGGTCCCAGCTACTTGGGAGGTTGAGGTACAAGAATTGCTCAAACCTGGGAGGTGGACGTTGCAGTGAGATGAGATCATGCTACTCCACTCCAGCCTGGGTGACAGAGCAAGGCTCTGTCTCAAAAAAAAAAAAAGTTAAAATTATATATTTACGCCTTAAAAAGTTCTATCTTGCCATTTAATGGATAGGATGATATGCTATGCTTGAGATAATACAGATAGGTAAGGCCTAGATTGAGTTTGGATTTCACTGGGAATTTTCACTGTTATTTTTTATAATTTGATTGATATGAACTTTTATTCTTTTGTAAAGATAGTATATACATTTCCTGAAAGGAAGAGTTTTATTTTTTTTCTTCCACGGGTCTTGAATGAATAACTACAGAAAAGCATTTAAATCATATGTAGATCAGGAGACTGTTTAAAGATATAATGGAATACTTTTTCCACAAAATGCTCTTAGGTTTCCTGATTGGTAAGTTTATTCAGCCATTTTTTTTTTTGAAAGAAAGAAAAAGAGAGGAAAGAAAGTGAGAGTGAAAGAAAGAAAGAAAAAGAATGTATGAGAGAAAGAAAGAGGAAGAAAAAGAGGGAGAGAGAACAGGATTCTTGTTCTACTGCCCAGGCTAG
>CAUYLG010039943.1:0-89734 GCA_963573385.1 Cacajao melanocephalus
ATTAATTAACAGAAAAGAATACCATCAACATCAACAAAAAGGACACCATCCACACAAAAACGCCATCTAAAGGTCACCAGCATCAAAGACCAAAGGTAGATACATCCACAAAGGTGGGGAAAAACCGGTGCAAAAAGGCTGAAAATTCCAAAAACCAGAATGCCTCTTCTCCTCCAAAGGATCACAACTCCTTGCCACCAACGGAACAAAACTGGACGGAGAATGAGTTTGATGAATTGACAGAAGTAGTTTTCAGAAGGTAGGTAATAACAAACTTATCCTAGCTAAAGAAGCATGTTCTAACCCAATGCAAGGAAGCTAAGAACCTTGAAGAAAGGTTAGAGGAATTGCAAACTAGAATAATCCATTTAGAGAAGAACATAAATGACCTGATGAAGGTGAAAAACACAGCATGATAATTTCATGAAGCATACACAAGTATCAATAGCCAAATCAATCAAGGGAAGACAGAATATCAGAGATTGAAGATCAACTTAATGAAATAAAACATGAAAACAAGATTAGAGAAAAAGGAATGAAAAAAACCACCAAAAAATGTAGGACTATGTGAAAAGACCAAACCTGCGTTTGATTGGTATACCTCAAAGTGACAGGGAGAATGGAACGAAGTTGGAAAACACTCTTCAGGATATTATCTGGGAGAACTTCCCCAACTTAGTAAGACAGGCCAACATTCAAATTCAGGAAATACAGAGAACACCACAAAGATACTCCTTGAGAAGAGCAAAAAATGTTAAGAGCAACCAGAGAGAAAGGTCAGGTTACCCACAAAGGGAAGCCCATCAGACTAACAGCGGATCTCTCTGCAGAAACCCTGTTACAAGCCAGAGGAGAGTGGGGGCCAATATTCAGCATTCTTAAAGAAAAGAATTTTTAACCCAGAATTTCATATCTAGCCAAGCTAAGCTTCATAAGCGAAGGAGAAATGAAATTCTTTACAGACCTGCAAATGCTGAAAGATTTTGTCACCACCAGGCCTGCCTTACAAGAGGTCCTGAAGGAAGCACTAAATATGGAAGGGAAAACTGGTGCCAGCCACTGGAAAAACACACCAAATTGTAAAGACGATTGACACTATGAAAAACTGCATCAACTAATAGGCAAAATAACCAGCTAGCATCATA
The DNA here is from genome assembly GCA_963573385.1 of Cacajao melanocephalus. Classification (NCBI taxonomy): domain Eukaryota; kingdom Metazoa; phylum Chordata; class Mammalia; order Primates; family Pitheciidae; genus Cacajao; species Cacajao melanocephalus. Next base: position 1,146 of record CAUYLG010039943.1, read on the forward strand.
TTGACGGGATCAAATTTACACATAACAATATTAATCTTAAAGGTACATGGGCTAAATGCCCCAATTAAAAGACACAGACTAGCAAATTGGATAAAGAGTCAAGATCCATCAGTGTGCTGTATTTAGTAGACCCGTGGACCCATGTCACATGCAAAGACACACATAGGTTCAAAACAAAGGAGCGGAGGAATATTTACCAAGCAAATGGAAAGCAAAAAAAAAAAAAAAAAAAGCAGTGGTTACAATCCAAGTCTGTGTTGTGATAAAACAGACATTAAATCAACAAAATTCAAAAAACACAAAGAAGAGCATTACATAGTGGTAAAGGGATCAACTCAACGAGAAGAGCTAACTATCCTAAATATATTTGCACCCAATACAGGAGCACCCATATTGATAAAGCAAATTATTAAAGATCTGCAAAGAGACTTAGACTCCCACAAAATAATAGTGGGAGACTTTAATATCCCACTGTCAATGTTAGACAGATCAACGAGATAGAAAATTAACAGGGATATTCAGGAGTTGAATTCAGCTCTAGACCAACTGAACCTAATAGACATCTACAGAACTCTCCACCCCAAATCAACAGAATATACATTATTCTCAGCACCACATCACACATTTCTAAAATTGACCACATAATTGGAAATAAAACACTCCTCAGCAAATGCAAAAGAATGGAAATAATAACAGACAGTCTCTCAGACCACAGTGCAATCAAATTAGAACTCAGGATTAAAAAACTCACTCAAAACTACACAACTACACGGAAAGCAACCTGCTCCTGAATAACTACTGGGCAAGTAACGAAATTAAGGCTGAAATAAATAAGTTCTTTGAAACCAATGAGAACAAAGACACAATGTACCGGAATCTCTGGGACACAACTAAAACAGTGTTTACAGAGAAATTTGTAGCACTAAATGCCCACAGGAGAAAGTGGTAAACATCTAAAATCAACACCCTAACGTCATAATTAAAAGAACTAGAGAAGCAAGAGGAAAGAATTTCAGAAGATAGCAGAAGACAAGAAATAACTAAGATCAAAGCAGAACTGAAGGAGATAGAGACATGAAAGATCCTTCAAAAAAATTCAGTGAATCCAGGAGCTGATTTTTTGAAATGATTAACAAAATAGATCACTAGTCAGACTGATAAAGAAGAAAAGAGAGAAGAATCAAATAGACATAATAAAAAAATGATGTAGGGGATATCACCACCAATCCCAGAGAAATACAAACTACCATCAGAGAATACTATAAACACTTCTACGCAAATGAACTAGGAAATCTAGGCTAAATCCCCAGACGCATATACCATCCAAGAGTAAACCAGGAAGAATGTGAATCTCTGAATAGACCAATAACAAGTTCTGAAATTGAGGCAATAATTAATAACCTACCAACCAAAAAAAGCCCAGGACCAGAGGGATTCACAGCCGAATTCTACCAGAGGTAGGTACAAAGAAGAACTGGTACCATTCCTTCTGAAACTATTCCAAACAATAGAAAAAGAGGGACTCATCCCTAACTCATTTTATGAGGCCAGCATCATCCTGATACCAAAACCTGGCAGAGGCACAACAACAACAAAAAAGTTCAGGCCAATATTTCTAAGGAACTTCAATGCAAAAATCCTCAATAAAATACTGGCAAATCAAATCCAGCAGCACATCAAAAAGCTTATACACCCCAATCAAGTCAGCTTCATCCCTGAGATGCAAGGATGGTTCAACATTGCAAGTCAATAAATGTAATCCATCATGTAAACAGAACCATTGACAAAAATCACTTGATTATCTCAATAGATACAGAAAAGGCCTTTGATAACATTCAGTACCCCTTCATGCTAAAAACTCTCAATAAACTAGGTATTGATGGAATGTATCTCAAAGTAATAAGAGCTATTTATGACAAACCGCAACCAATATAATACTAATGGGCAAAAGCTGGACGCATTCCCTTTGAAAACTGGCTCAAGACAAGGATGCCCTCTCTCACCACTCCTATTCAACATATTATTGGAAGTGCTGGCCAGGGCAATCAGGCAAGAGAAAGAAATAAAAGGTATTCAAATAGGAAGAGAGGAAGTCAAATTTTCTCTGTTTGCAGAGGACATGATTGTATATTTGGAAAACCCGATCGTCTCACCTTCACATCTTGTTAAGCTGATAAGCAACTTCTGCAAAGTCTCAGGATACAAAATCAATGTGCAAAAATCACAAGCATTCCTATACACCAATAATAGACAAGAGAGCCAAACCATGAGTGAACTCCCACTCACCATTGCTACAAAAAGAATAGAATACCCAGGAATACAACTAACAAGGGATGTGAAGGACCTCTTCAAGAAGAACTACAAACCACTGCTCAAGGAAATAAGAGAGGACACAAACAAATGCAAAAACATTCCATGGTCATGGATAGGAAGAATCAATATTGTGAAAATGGCCGTACTACCCAAAGTAATTTGTAGATTCAGTGCTATCCCCATCAAGCTACTTCACAGAATTAGAGAACACTACTTTGACTTTCTTCACAGAATTAGAGAACAGTACTTTAAATTTCATACGGAACCAAAATAGAGCCTGTAGAGCCAAGATAATCCTAAGCAAAGAGAACAAGCTGAAGACATTGTGCTACCTGACTTCAAACTATACTACAAGGCTACAGTAACCAAAACAGAATGGTACTGGTATCAAAACAGATATGTAGACCAATGGAACAGAAAAGAGGCCTCAGAAATAATGCTATGCATCTACAACACTCTGATCTTTGACAAACCTGACAAAAACAAGCAATGGGGAAAGGACTCCCTTTTAATAAATGGTATTTGGAAAACTGACTAGCCGTATGCAGAAAACTGAAACTGGACCCCTTCCTTACACCTTATACAAAAATTAACTCAAGATGGATTAAAGACAAGACCTAAAACCATAAAAACTCTATAAGAAAACCTAGGCAATACCATTCAGGACATAAACATGTGCAAAACTTCATGACTAAAACACTAAAAGCAATTGCAACAAAAGTCAAATTAAACTAAAGAGCTTCTGCACAGCAAAAGAAACTATCATCAGATTGAACAGGCAACCTACAGAATGGGAGAAAAATTTTACAATCTATCCATCTGACAGAGGGCTGATATCCAGAATCTACAACAAACTTAAACAAATTTACAAGAAAAAAACATCAAAGAGTGGGCAAAGGATATGAACAGACATTTCTCAAAAGAAGACATTTATGCAGCCAACAAACATTTTAGAGAAAGCTCATTATCACTGGTTATTAGAGAAATGCAAATCAAAATCACAGTGAGATGCCATCTCATGCCAGTTAGAATGGCGATCATTAAAAAGTCAGGAAACTACAGATGCTGGAGAGGATGTGGAGGAATAGGAAGACTTTTACACTGTTTATGGGAATGAAAATTAGTTCAACCATTGTGGAAGACAGTGGGGCAATTCTTCAGGTTCTAGAACCACAAATACCATTTGACCTAGCAATCCCATTACTAGGTATATACCCAAAGGATTTTAAATCATTTTACTATAAAAACATGCACACATATATTTATTCCAGCACTATACACAATAGCAAAGACTTGGAACCAACCCAAATGCCCATCAAAGATAGATTGGATTTAAAAAAATGTGGCACCTATACACCATGGAATACTGTGCAGCCATAACAATGTATGAGTTCATGTCCTTTGCAGGGACATGGATGAAACTGGAAACCATCATTCTCAGCAAACTGACACAGGAACAGAAAACCAAACACTGCATGTTCTCACTCATAAGTGGAAGATAAACAATGATAACACATGGACACAGGGAGGGGAACATCACACACAGGGGCACGTAGGGAGGTGAGTGGTTAGGAGAGGGATAGCATTAGGAGAAATATCTAATCTAGATGATGGATTGATGGATGCAGCAAACACCCATGGCCTGTATATACCTATGTAACAAACCTGCACGTTCTGTACATGTATCCCACGACTTAGAGTATAATAAAAAAAAAGAAAGAAAAATGAAGTTAATGTAAAGGTAAAACGTCTATGCATTAGGCTTATATTTAATGATATCTACTGAAATGAATAAAGAAGATGCTACCTAAGCCTTGACTTTTTGTCAAATGCTTTGCATTTGAGATCCTTACACAAAAATATAGTCATAGCTCATGTTTTAACACCCACTAGGAAAAGTTCTGTTTGTGACAAAAATTGAGGCACCAGGTTGTCCATGTCAGATGCGTTCTAGGTGTTAACTCATTAGTCCTCATGAAAAGTTGTACCATGTTCACCGAAGAGTTAAATGAAGTTCAGTATGAATTGTCAAGTCTCACTTTAAAATTGTGGAATTCACTGTCTTTCTTTTACATTATTATATTTTAAATGAATTGAACATTTAGTACTCTGTAAACTCTAGTAATCCTTTAAAGATATTACTAGAATTTTGAAGTTTGGGAAAATTTTAGTATGGTAACCTTTTCATACAGCTAAATCAACATAAATGGGAGTTGCCCCCTTAATCCATTAGAGAAATTGCTTTTTTGGGAGTAGGATTGGATTCCATAGGAGTAACCACGTAACTGATAGGAACTGCTGAGGCATAACTAGGGAAAAACATTGTGAAAACTTATATTCTGGTGACTGAGGGTAACTGTTATAAATTCAGTTTGTGTTATTTAGTAAAAGTACTTGTCCTCTCTCCTCTCACATACCTGGTGCCCTTTTGGGGGACAGTTACTGTCACACAGATCCTCAGAAATAAAGTAGGAATGCTGTCCAACACTTTTACTTCAAACATTTTTAGTATCTATGTATCTCATAAATAACGTTGACAGCTTATGCTTGTCCTATTTAGTTTAAAAGTCACAAAGATTGTAATTTCTAGTTTATTCTGAATATTGACTGTTTCATCATTTTTGAATGGAGCCAATGGAATTTAAGTACTATAGAAGCTTAATACATATAATAATATATTAAAAAACACAATAGCAAGGTCTTAGGATGGGAAAATTTACCATTATGTTTCCTCTCTGTATATGTATTTGTTAACCAACAAAAGTTGAATATATTTTATTTATTAATTACGCTAAGATAGTTTTCTAAAAATGTATAATAAGTGTTAAAAATTCATTTTGGATTATGGTGGTATTATATTATTAGTATATGTGTGATCAAAATGACATAGCTATTATAACATTTTGATAAATACCAAAAAATAAAAAGCAACAATATTATTGAAAACTTTTTTCTTAGATACCTATGGCGTATATGGTTTATAATAGTTGCTGTAGCTGTTCATGAATTTTTCTTATTGTTAGAATGAAACTAGGCATAATTTTTTCATACTTTTGATTTTGAAATAATTTCAGACAAAAGCAAAAGTTGCAAAAATAATGCAAAGTGTTCTTTTATACTTTTATCCATGTTTCCCAAATGTTAGTATATTTGCCATTTTTGCTTTGATATGCCGTCTCTTTCTCTCTAACATAGATACTGTCTTTCTCAGATCTGTATGAAAGTATGTTTCAGACATTATGTCTCATATCTCCTAAATGGTTCAGTTTGTATCTTCTAAAAACAAGGACGTTATTTTGTTTTTCCACTGCATAATTTAAAAATCAAGAAATTAACATTGGTACTATATTAACTTGCTAGGGCTACTGTATAAACATCACAGACTGGATGGCTTAAACAACAGGAAGTTATTTTCTCACAGTTTTGGAGGCTGAACATATGTTTCTCCTGGAGCCTCTTTCCTTGGTTTGCAGATGCCCGCCTTCTCACTGTGTCCTCACATGGTTTCTGCTGTCTCACTGTACATGTCTGTGTCCTAGGCTCTTCTTAGGAAGACACTAGTCAGATTAGGACCCACACTTGAAATCTCCTTTTACCTTAGTCACCTCTTTAAAGGCCCTATTTCTAAATACAGCTGCATTCTAAGGTACTCGGGGTTAGGCTTTAATACATGAATTTTAACGGGGCAACAATCTAACCTATCCAAGTACTGTACTGTTACCTACTCTGCGGGCCTCTCTAGTCTCGTTTCATCTGGAACTATTCCTTGGCGCTGTCTGTCATGACCCGGGTGTTTTTAGAGGATGTACACCTGTTGTTTTGCAGGATATTTCTTAATTTGGAGCTGTATGGTGTTTCCTCATGATTATATTAAGGTCATAGTTGTGGCATGAGTTCGAGTGTGGATGTGTCCTCGGTGCATCCTGTTAGCAGGCATGTGCTTCATCGTGGGGCCTGTCAACCTTCTGCACTTGGAAGGTCATGTCTGCAGGTTTCTCCATGGAAACTTTTCCAGCCACTTTCTCACTGACTTCTTTAAAAGAGAGTTTATACATAAACTTCTACATCTATTCATTCTCTCTGTCTCTTTCTCTCTCAGATACCTGTTGATACCTCCAGTCTAATACCACAGAATGCCTTCTACCCATCTCATTTTCATCTTTGGGACTTTTTTTGTGTGTGACAGTGAGAAATTTGGCACTCACTATTCAGCATCAATCTTATTCCAATTTGTCCCTCTTATTTTTAAGGAAGCTGTAAGAATTGCTTCCATTAATAAAGTTCTATTATCACAGTTTCTCTCAATTCTACCTGAGCTAAGATGCCAAAAGGTTCTGATAATTCTGACACCAGTAAATATTTTAATAAGCTATCAGTTGAGAATTTACTGAAGTTCACCTTTAATATTTCAGGAAAGTTTCAGAAACCTTTATTAGCCCACATTAATCCCAGTATTTTATATTGCCCCTTTGTGTTACAGCAGTTTGATAACAGGGTTGTTTCAAAATGGGATGTGGGGAAAAGTCATTTTTAGTAAGAATATGGGTGAAAGTTAAGCATATGGAAATTGATCATCTGAAAATCTATTCATTTGTCCCTGTATCTTTTGAAATATTGTTGTGTCCTTCCAAGAATACATGAATTAAGAACTAGACTAGCAGGTTCTAATGCTTTTCTAAGTCACTAATTGTGGTATCGTAACATCTGGATTCAATCACGATTAAACCACACAGAAGAAAAAAGCACCTCTGAAAAGTCGTGAATAAGTTAATAGGCATTCCATTTTTACATTGATTAGTTAATTATTTAGGGTAAAATTGGTAAAATAACTGGCATTAGTTGATATTGGAAATGGCTGTGACTTTTCTCAGCACTTCAGACCCCATCACAACAATGCCGTTCTCCAGCAGTGACGGGTGGTATAGGCAGCAGCCGTCCTGTTGAGTTGAATAGTCACCTCACTGGACAGAGCTGGTTACCTTTATTTTTTTTTCCTTCTTGAGACGGAGTTTTGTTCTTTATCACCCAGGTTGTTATGTAATGGTGCCATCTCAGCTCACTGCAACCTCTGCCTCCCAGGTTCAAGCGATTCCCTTGCCTCTGCCTCCCAAGTAACTGGGATTACAGGCATGCACTACCTAATTTTTGTATTTTTAATAAAAACGGGTTTCACCACGTTGGCCACCTGTTCTCGAACTCCTGACCTCAGGTGATCTGCCCACCTTGGCCTCCCAAAGTGCTGGGATTATAGATGTGAGCCACCTCACCCACTCAAAGCTGGTTACCTTTAAGATATACATTGAAAATATATGCAGTGCAGCCGCAAGCCTTCTGTGGAATTTGTTACCATTTTTTAACTGTAGTATATCTTTCTCCTAACGCTTATGAAAAATATATTATTTTTGAAAAGAATAGGAGATTTGAGTCTACAGCTTCACAGTGACTCCTTCCCCCTGCTTCTCCCTGGCCTTCCAGTCATATGAAGACTGGTAGCTGTGTTTATTTCAAAACTTTGCTCCAATTCAGAAAGACCAGTTCACATGTCTTCTTTAAATTGATATTTTTTGCCTTGATGAAGAAAGCATCCATCTAAATAAAAGAATAAAAGAAAATAGCTTCAAATTAATGCTGGTTTCAGTAAGATAACATCTGGTTTCTTAGTAGTGAGATCCCTAGAACCTTACCTACTTGAAGAGGTTGATACCATGAACTACTGCTAATGGACCAAGACCTAAATCCTGGTCATCGCTCTGGCACTGACATGCTTGCTGTTCTTTAGCAATTTTGCTTTGATGTTTTGAGCATTTTCCCCAAGTATCATATGAAAATTAGGAAAAGCACCTTATATTATGTGTTGTCCCAAAAACCCATTCACATCTGCGGGTTCCCTACCTTTCCCTGGATGTTCTACTTTCTAGAGAACATTCATTAGTAATGATCAAGATCATAAATATGAAAAATCTTTGTTGCAGCATGAAGTGCTTTTTAATTGTTGACCATTACTGTCATTTTAATTGTGTTGATCTTTGGGAAATTCAAAATATTTCTGCTCTTAAACACATTACCATGTCCTTAATAGAAGCATATCTTGTACATGAAAATTGCTTCTGATAGTGAAGATGGTAATATAATGGCATATTTTATTGTAGTCTTGTTTGATTCAGAGCCTATCTAGGAAGCAGGGCACGTAGACCATATTAACACTAATTATGTCTTTATTATTATTTATTTCATCTTTTGAAAAATTTGATTCCATTCCTTTTATTGAATTAAAGGGGAATGTTTCTGATTGTCAGCATCTTCATTTATTGAGCTAATATGTACTTGGAAGTACTATCAACAGAAAACATCTTTTAAATCTGAGTCAATTAATTTACTCATATATACTATAAGAAACAATTTACTATGCCTCAGAAAAGCTAACAGGACAGTAATGTCAGTTACATCTTTTGCCTAGAAAAGTAAATCTTTTCAAACAGATTAGCTCCGTACATTTTGGATAGAAAGACATTTAACAGGAAAGGGACATGGAAAAAAATTTACTATTAAAATGAAACCAGTTGGTTAGGGACAAATGTAATAAGTGGTTCAACCTTTATTCATTCCAGAATTCAACCACCAAGTATTGCATATCTTTTTCATACCGGATGGTGGATATAAAGATGATTATGATAAGAACAACTCTTATTTGATATAAGACTTTATTGTGTGACAGGCATTGTTCTAGACACTTAACATACGAAATTCCTCACAACAATCCCATGAGTGTGGTTGTTTGTCTCAATGTTTTATAAGAAAAAAATGGATGTATAGAGTTTAAATAATTCCCCCAAGGGCACATAGCAAGTTTGTGATAGAGCCAGGGTTTGGATGCATGCAGACTGGTCCCTGTGCCCGCTAAGTGTATTGCTTTCTCTCTGACATTGTTCTTTCCTATGGTTGCTTATAGGGAAGACAAATATATAAGTGTTTTTACATGTTATATATGAAATACGGATTAGGTGGTACTTAGTAGGGCTTATTACGGTTCTCCAGAGAAACAGAACCAACAGGGTACATATATAGCTGAATAGACACATGAGAGGGGGTTTAGGAGGGAAATTGGTTCACATGATTATGGAAGCTAAGAAGTCTCACAATAGGCCATCTGCAAGCTGGAGAACCAGGAAAGCCAGTAGCATGGCTCAGTCCAAGTCTGAAAGACAACCAGGGAAGCTGATGGTATAACCCTGAGTCTGAGGCCAAAGGCTTGAGAAGCTGGGTTGCAGCTGGTGCAAGTTCGACTTCAAAGTCCAGAGAACCTGGAGATCTGGTGTTCAAGGGCAGGGTAGGTGTCCCAGCTTTAGAACAGAAAAAGAATTTGCCTTTCCTCTGCCTTTCTGTTCTATCTGGGTCCTCAACCAATTGCATGGTGCCCTACCACATTGGGTCAGGGCAGATCTTCCCTACTTAGTGCACTGATTCCAATGCTAGTCTCCCAGAAGCACCCTCACTGAAACACCCAGAAACCATGCTATCTGGGCATCCTCCAACCCAGTCAATTGACACTTAGAATTAACCATCACAGATAGTAATGTTAATTTTGTCGGAAATGAGGGGGGAAAGTTCAGAAAAGAAATACCTTCATAGATAAAGTAGTATAGATGGTAGAGCAAAGGTAGGGTTAATAAAAGAGTTTGGAATAGATTAAGAGAAAGTTTAACACTTGGGACATATTTCCAAGGAGAATTATGTAAATTAAATATGTAATTAGAGATGATGAACTGACTGTTGCTTAAGAGTATTGTATATTCCCAACAAAAGTTTTCTAAGAAATATCAAAACTACATCTAATAGCAATGCATTGAGTCACAAAATTACCTCCTAAAATTCAACTGTCTCCTGTTAGAAGTGACATGATCACACACACACACACACACACACACACACACACACCCTTTTCCCCATCTTCAATTTGAATACCCTTAGATACTAATGAATGATAATTCTTAAACTGAACTTTTGGGGTTACATGAAAATAAAAGTTTAATACGTCTCCAAGTCTGCAAGTTTATAGATAACTAATTTCAGCTGAATTCAATTTTTTTCCTTCTTTTGGTTATAATGCTACAAAATTTGTAACTGACATGTACATTCCACCCACAAGCATTATCACCCCTAGATGCTAAGTACAGATTAAGAATTAAAGAACCCTGAATCCTAGGTGGTTTCATGTATTATGTTTATATGTATATTTTAAATATTCCTTGGCACTGAATACAGGACAATTTTCCATTTTTAAGTTGACCTTAAAGCCATCATTTCCAAAAGCACGAGCTCTACAGTAGATGCAGCTCTGCTTCAGCTATGACACTAGGCACTCCACCCTTCCAAATCATTCTTTCCGTACTTTTTGAGTTCTCAGTGTGTGCATAGTATCTTTCAAAACTTAAAATCAAGCAAACATGCATTTTACAACCTGCTCCATCACTTTCCAGCATTCTGACCTTGGGCAAGTTAGCTTATGTGTTCTTGAGCCTTAGTTTCCACAGGATTATCGTTAGGGCAAAATGAGATACATGAATGCATTCTTAGTACAATGCATAGTCCATAGTAGATATTCAATGTTACATCCTTTGGTTTCACACGATTTAGTCATTATATTTTATGTATTATAATTGCAGCCAATTTTATAAATTTTCAATTCATTGTTAAATATACAGTTGGTTTGTTGTTTCCATAGGCTAAGTTGCTTTCCATTAAAATTCGATTTGCTTCATTTATTTACTGGAAAATAGCAAGGAAGAGCTTATAGAGGGAACTTTAATGTTTGCTCTAAAATGGAACTTCTAAGCTTACAGAGGAAGAGAAATCAGTATTCCTACTTTTAGGACTCCCGTAGTTTTCCATGCAATGAGGTGCATTTGAGGCACACAGCTGGAGAGTCATTTATCTAATGCCCCCGCTTTCTCCTGAATTCAGCTGTCTCTATTTCATAGGAACATAACACACATAAATGTTTTTAAAAATTTTTTTCCCAGTAGTTGCAAATCCACCGAAACACATTTGAGAAAACTATTGTCACCTTTGAAATCCTCAACACGAAAGAACTCACTCTGGTGGCATAGACAGTAGGTGCTTGGGCCTGTCTTTAAGAAAGTGTTTTAAATACTTCTACCACGATTAGGTCAAAGATATGACTCTACTGAGAAAGAAACAGAAAGAAGTCTTTGTGGATTTTTTTGTTTGTTTGTTTTGTTTTTTGCATTTTGGTACTGTGGTTTCCACAGACTAGAATAGTTGTTCATGTATAATAAGTCACATATTGAATGCTATATTTTTGCAACAGTGTATTTTTAATCTCTCAGTAAGTGTTTTTCATTAACTCAATTTGTAGAGGGTACTAATATTTATTATATTTTTCTTCTTAGATCGTTTTTCATGTAATTTACTTATCTACTCAAACTTATCTCAGATCATCTCCCTATGGGAGACCCTCCTGCTGAGATACATGTAATGTTCTCCATGTGCCCCAGGCTTTTTCAGTGTTCTGGGTCCAGGTTTTTGTTTCTGTTAAGTTTTTAGCTTGAAATTCCAGCAATATGTTAGTATAAATTTGGAAACTACAACTACATATGGTTCAGGCTTGATTTCCATATTCTCAATGGATGGAGACTATTTATTTTCTACCCATAGCCCCAAGTAGGGACAAGGCTTCTTTTATTCTTTATGGAGTTCTCAGTTCAGCTCCTCTCCTCACGCAGCCACAGGCAAGTCTCATCCTGCATGACCTTCCCTTCAAGTCCCAAAGCCACAAGCCACACCCTTTGATGGGTCTGCTATTTCTTTAGTCTATTGCGGCAGTATTCTATGCTGTGAAATAAACAGCACAACATTTCATTTTTATTGATTTAGAATAGTTGTACATATTTTGGGAGTATGTATGATAGTTTGTTACCTGTAACAGTGTGTTAATCATATCAGGGTGACTGAGATATCCATCACCTCAGATATTTATATTTTCTTTGTTTTGGGACCATTATGAATCTTCTAGCTATTTTGAAATAAACAATAAATTATTGTTAAGTGTAATTTTCCTAGTGCACTATCAAACACTAGAATTGATGCCTTTTATCCAACATTATACACAATGGAACACTATTCAGCCATAAAAAATAAAGAAATCTTGTAACTTCCAGCAACAAGGATGAAACTGAAGGTCATTAGGTTAAATAAAGTTACCCAGACACAAAATGGCAAATACTGCATCTGACTCACTTGCAAAAACTGAAAAAGTGGATCTCATGGCAGTGTGGGGTACAGTGGTGGTTACAGGTATCTTATTCAGTGTTGCCCATATGTATGTAGAATATGTGTTTGATTTTAGGACTTGCTTAGAGAATCCATTTAATTTGACTGCTGATATCATTTAATGCTATTGACAAACATATAGAAAATATGTAGTTTAATACATATTTTGTCAATTTCGTTTTAAGTGTAAATTAAATAGGGGAAAAGAAAGAGTGTATTATTTCTAACAGTAGGACAATTGTTATATCTCAAATGTTCTCAAAGTTAAACTACTTGTATCTTAAAGAATGCCAGCTGGTGTGCCGGTAAGTGTTTTACAGCAACCTCTCTGAAAACAGAACGGTCCTGATTTGTGTGTTTCCCGGCTTCTCTGGTGTACATTCCCCCAGTGTGGACAATTTCAAGCTACCCACAAGCCATAATGAATGCAGAGTTAGGAAGAAATGTGCATAACTGGCTCTTGCAAGCCAGTTCAGTGCGCCAGTGCCACAACAGAAAAGTAGACTCTCTTCTTGACTATCACCAAAATCAAACAAAAGAGCCAAATGACATGGCAACACAGTGCTGATATCCATCTTAAGATAAAGTTGCTGTTAGCATTGAGAGCTTCGTAGTGACCGGCCAGTGTTTGTTCTTAGCCTTTACCCGTGTTACCTATTGAACCTTACCTTCTTTCATGGCTAAGTACCATAGTATCCTTAGTCTACAGATGAGATCCTGGGAAATGGTGAGTTAAGTAATTTGCCTAAATGTATACAATTCGTAAATGGTGGACAAGAGATTCGGCACAAATAAATGATTCCAGAGTTTAGATTTCTAAAAGTTGCCTGACCCTAAAGTGACTCTAGGTTTGCCGTGAACATTAATTACAAACATCAGAGTGTCTCATGGACACAGTCATTTCTAAGCGCAATGAGGGTTATTGTGTAAATCGCCCCAAGGAAAACATTCTGAATCATCACTAATTAAATATTTTTGTATGCCAGTTGAGTAGGGATGCTATTTTATAAAATGTGAGTGGATGTATTTTTAACATATGGTAGACATGTTCTGACAGTCCTGTTTTCCAGGTTGTCTTTATCATTTTGCCTTTCGAGCACATATACCTTTTCAGTATCCTTGTGCCTACAACTAACAGGCCAGCAAAATAAATTTCAGTTTTAGACAAATAGCAGTTCTTTCTGCTAGAATTCTGTTTTACTTGGATAGTGACTCCAAGATTTGCAGTGTTAGAGGCAAATAATGTATGCAAAATGCGCTTCAAAAGATGACATACTTTTCTACCTTCATCAGTAACTTGTAATAGGATGAATATGGTAAAATCATTTGCTAATCATTGTAGATTATACTATTTTCTGCTATTCATATAAAAGATCATTTGGCAATTGGGAAGTAAATATCCATGAATTTGACAAAACTAATTATTTTTTGCCGTGATTTTAAATAATTTTATCTTGTAATTAGTGTTATTTATCTATACTGATTACAAATATAATAAAAATAAATGAATAAAAGTTTAAATTTAATTTTTACATATTTATAATATATTGACATTAAAAATTATAAATAAAAATAATATAAATAAAATTCCAATTTTAGATCATAAACTTATAAAATGACAATAAAAGGAGTAGGAGTTTTGTGAGACTTACATGACATGATGCATACAAAGCACCTAGCTTACTGCCTGGCACAAGTGCTGAATAGGATTCATGACTATAGTAGCAGTTACTTTACTGTCTTGTATAGTTACTCTTACTAGCAGCTTTACCGTAGAATTTCACAGAATTACAGGTAATACCAAATTACAGTAAATATTGAGTAAATCCTGTAGATTGTTCACTTTCCTACCAGAATCTACGCGATCATCTCTAAAGTGGAAAGCAAGTGACATTCCATTAAGTTGTATGAGGAAAATGTGAAAACTTGGATCTTGATGTTTTTGGGTAAATGATATTAAATAAATTCTTTTTTATTGATTGTTAACACATGGATGGAGCTTTCAGAAAGTTCATGCACGAGAAGGTCATGTCTTGTCCAAGAAGCCAAGTCTTCTCTGACAGAGTGGGCCTTGTGCAGCAAGGAAAAGGTGACAGCAGTGTCCAGCCTATACTTCTACATCTATCTACACTCTTTCTCAACTTTATTAGGAGGGAGAATTATTTTATCAATTGGCCAAAAGATAAATAAATAACCACTTGCTGAATAGACTATCCTTTCTCTATGGTCTCACCTTTGCAGCCTTGCTGAAAATCAACTAACTGTGTGTGTGGTCCTATTTCTGTATTTAGTTCCGCTGATCTGTTTGTGTCCCTTGATGCCACTACCACACTGCTTTAGTTACTGTAACTTTATAATAAGTATTGGATTTAGGCAGTATAATTTCTTCACCTTCGTTCTTTGTTTTCATAGTTGTTTTGGCTATTCTAGATCCTTTGAATTTCCATATGAATTATAGAATCAGCTTTTAATTTCCTATAGAAAAGCTTACTAGGATTTTGATTGGGTTGATATTTGAGATATTTGAGTAGTTCAGTTCAAAGGGTGGTATGAAATCTCTATAATTGTGAATTTATCTATCTGTCTCTTTTACTTGCAGTTCTATCACTGTTTGCTTCTTATATACCAAAACTATCTTCTTAGTGTGTAGCACTTAGGGTCGTTAAATCCTTGTAATGACCTCACCCTTTTGTTACTCGGAATGATTTTCTTTATTCCTGATAATAGTCTTTGTTCTGAAATCTACCTTGCCTGTTATTACTAATAAAGCCATTGTAACTTTTTTTTTTGACTGGTATTAAATAGTATAGCTTTTCCATCATTTAAATTTTTCCCTATGTCTTTAGAGTTCAAGTAGAATTCTTATAAGCAGTATAAAGTTGACCCATACTTTTTATTCAGTCTGACAGTCTTTGACTTCTAATCATGATGTTTGGAGCATTCACATTTATGTTTAGGTGTAAATCCACCATCTTGCTATTTGTTTTTCTATGGATTTAATCTCTTCTTCATTCCCCCTTTCCTTCTACCTTTAAAATAGAATTTTTAATGATTTTGTTTTATGAAGCAGGTTTTAACTGATACAGATCTTCTGCACAAATAGTTTTCATTGATTTTGAAACTGTTTAGCTAATGTATAAAAATGCAGCTGATTCGTTTTCAGGGTCAACTGATTGACATCAAGAAAAATGTAAATATATTTGAATTTCAACCAAGCATATTAGTGGTTAGGAAACAAAAATATAAGTGTAATTTTTAAGAACAGCCAATACAACCTTTTTTTTTTTTTTTTTTTTTTGAGAGAGAGAGAGAGTCTCGCTCTGTCGCCCTGTCACCCGGGCTGACGTGTAGTGGTGCAGTCTTGGCTCATTGCAACCTCCACCTCCTGCCTCCCCAGTTCAAATGAATCTCGTGCCTCAGCCTCCTAAGTAGCTAGAATTACAAGTGTGTACCACCATGCCTGGCTAATGTTTTTGTGCTTTTAGTGCAGACAGGGTTTAGCTATGTTGGCCAGGCTGGTCTTGCCACCTGCCTCTGCTTCCCAAAGCACTGGAATTACAGGCATTACCACAGCCAATAAAACCTTTATCCATTTGAATCAACATACTTCTTAAGGAATACTTTTCTCAATAGTATAACTGAAAATCTAGGTAGTGAAATAAACTGAACCATCCCTTAAATCACTATTTCTAAAAGTATTAAAGAAAGCAGTTGATGATTAATAACATTTAATTATGGTATTTTAATTTAGAAATATGTAATTTTTTAGTAAGAACAAAAACTTATTTGGTAAGTAAGATATTTAAAAATATACCCACTTAATTTTAATATTTTTAATTTCTATTTATAATATAAATAATACATTAATGCTGTTTGTGTGCATATAATTACTAACTGTATATTCATTCATTGGGTTTGCATTTCCACAGTTTGTTTACTGATAAGATATTCAGGATCAAACATGAGAGGACTTTGAGATCACCAAGAATGAAGCTAAATATTTTAAAATGATGAAATGAAAAAGAAAATATCTTCACTCTTGACCCATTTTGCACCTATTTTTTTTTTTTTTTTTTTTTTTTTTTTACTGTTGTCTCCCAGGATGGAGTGCAATGGTGCAATCTCAGCTCACTGCAACCTCCACCTCCCAGGTTCAAGCGATTCTCCAATCTCAGCCTCCCAGGTAGCTGAGATTACAGGCATGCACCACCACGCCCAGCTGATTTTTGTATTTTTAGTAGAGATAGATTTTTGCCATGTTGGCCAGGCTGGTCTTGAACTCCGGACCTTAGATAATCCACCCGCCTTGGCCTCCCAAAGTGCTGGGATTACAGGTGTGAGCCACTGTGCCTGGCTTTCATTCATACTTTTATGTGGCCTAGATAATCTTACCTATAGATGGTGAGCTATCCTGTAGAAAATGTTATTTTAAAAATGCAGAATATTGAGAAAGCTACTCTAGCTTGCCACCATGGTTTCGGTATTAATTTGCTTTAGACAGTTCCTAATTAATCCCACCTATTTAATAATTGACAAGTATAAATACTGACCCATTCCTTTGGCTCCACTGCATGTTTTTATCTCACATATTAATTTATAATTATTTGTAAAACATTTGCACACAGATACAGATACACAAGATTTCAACTTAATAGGATGGTGAAATGTACCTATCTATTTTGATTAATGTAATTACCAATTTATATACTTTATGGGCACAGTCTGTGACTAATGCAAAGTTGTATTACTCATTTGAATTTATTGCTGTGACACCAATAACATCCCAAATTCAGTCTTGTTAAGAATAGTAAAAATATACAGTCAAGACTAAAAACCAGGCCAGACGCAGTGGCTCACACCTATAATCCCAGAACTTTGGGAGGCTTAGGCGGGTGGATCATGAGGTCAAGAGATCAAGACCATCCTGGTCAACATGGTGAAACTCCCATCTCTACTAAAAATACGAAAATTAGCTGGGCATGGTGGCACGTGCCTGTAGTCCCAGCTACTCGAGAGGCTGAGGCGGGAGAATTACTTGAACCCAGGAGGCAGAGGTTGCGGTGAGCCGAGATCGCACCATTGCACTCCAGCCTGGGTAACAAGAGGGAAACTCCATCTCAAAAAAAAAAAAAAGACTAAAAACCAGAGAAGGAAATGATGATAAAACCTTCCCAAGGAAGCTGAATTTGATGTGCAGGTGAAATGTAGTAAAATTTTTGTTTTAACAGATTGAGAAGTACCTTAGATCTTATATTGTTATTTAAAAGTACTAATATCATTTTCTGATTATAAAATGAATGTGTTTAATTTTTATTATTTAAAAATTTGGAAATATAGAGCATTTTAAAGAAGACAAATGCCAAGTAATCTCATTAACCAGAGATAATGTCTGATAAAAACTTTTAAAGCATTGATATCATTTTTTAAAAGCTGTTTACTTTGAATCTGCAGAGTCATGTATGCATCTCCCAGTGTATATGGAAATATGGATAATAATAATTCCACCTTGATTTTAATTTTAGTTCTGATTCTTTAAAACCAAATTCTGAACTTCAGTGACAAAACAATTTAAACATTCTTTTAATTTGTGGGATTTTTTGGGATTTGCTTTCTAGATGTATCATAGAATTCGTCACTCAGAGTGCATTTATCGGGTAACGATGGAAAAGCTGTCCTACCATAGCATTTGTACTGCAGAAGAGTGGCAAGACCTCATGCGATTCACCCTTCCTGTGCGTCTCTGCAAAGAAATTGAATTGTAAGTATTTTGCTTTGTCAGTTTCTTCAGGAACCATTTTTAATTGAATTGAACTTAAAGTGAAACAGGTTATAGAATTAGAGTCACAGTTATTATACACGTATTACATGTGGGATTCCATGTGTTACCATTTTCTCCCTCTGAAGTGATTTGATATTGTGATAGGATTTGGAAATAAAGGCCAGATCTCATTATCTTAAAAAAGGAAATCGGAACTCAGTTTTGAAATGAGTTAACCTAAATGTTAGCGTTTCTCATTAGTCTCTTGCATACTTGATACCATGTAATATTCAACATTCAAAATGGCGTTTAACATAAGATACCAGAAAGTCCTCATTTCCGTATAAATTTAAATTTCCAAATTAAATTCTAGAATGTTGTCATAATTTGACTTTCATACTTTATTTTTTAATCCTATGTTAATATATTTAAGTTACTAGAGGGTGGGGCCTGTGATAACTTTATGTTCACTGTAAGTGTAAGCAGACACTGTCTACATAGGCAACCTTCAGAAGTGACTTAGGTCTAATATTTGCCTTACCATTAAAATTATAGTATATCTTATGCCGTACTGTTTACTCAAGTCTAATGCTGGTAACTAAATTAGCAAATGAAAAATAGGTTGTAACTTTGGTGTTTATATTAGTGAAATTATTATCAGTTAAAATAGGAGATAGAACAATTACAACTCCAGAAATACTTCCAAAAAGGCTTTCCCTCTTTTCTATGATTGTGTATGTATCTAATATTTGTGATATACCTTTTAGTACTTTTAATTTTTCTGATAACAAACGAAGCATCATTTATAAACAAATTAATAGAAAATGAATCAATACCTCAAATATTGGACTAGATTTCTAAGGGAATATGTGGAATTTCTTCCTGGAAATCTTCAGTACCAGAGAGATATAGCTGAGAAGGCAGGAAAAGGGATGGCTGAGCTCCTGGTGTCTTTTTAGCTCCTTGGGACAAAAAGTTAAATTATTTTCTTTAGTTATTATGTTTATTCTAATTACATTTAGTGATAAACTGCCCTTTTAAAATTTCAGATTCCACTTTGACATTGGTCCTTTTGAAAACATGTGGCCTGGAATTTTTGTCTATATGGTTCATCGGTCCTGTGGGACATCCTGGTATGAATGCCTTTAAAATTTACTTTTTGGAATTTTGAGTGACATAACCTCTTCCTCCTTCTACGTAGATGCCTTGCCACCTCCATCTTTGTTTATAATCATTTAAAAATATTACATATATGCCTTACTTTTTTTTATAAATATTCAAATAAAAAAGGGCTGAGATTGTGGTACAAATACGCAGCCTTTTCAGATTCTCTGTAGGGGCTATTGGGTTATCTAGTAACGTGGTTGTAGCCTGGTTAAAAAATTTAAAGAGCTTTCATAGAAACAGGGGTTGGAATTGCTTTTGCCTATGAAACTGAAAGAAACAGGGGTTACTACTAACCAGAATTACATACTTTTAAAAACCATGTTTAGAATACCACGTGTAAATTTAGCATCAACTTTCAACTTAACGTCATATATCTATTAGAATAGATCAAAAAGTAACATGTCTCCTTATTCGAAGTGCAGTACTTTGTCAGTAATTTAATTATGGCACCATTTTATTGCAAATCTTTCCCCACCCACCTTGGCCTATCATAGAGGCCTTTCCTGACTTTATGTCTGATCCTTTACAGTGTAAACACAGAATGTTAAAATGCCAAGAATAGTTTTCTTTTGCTCTTTTTTGCTCATTCAGGAATTAAATGTCTTACAGATCCTCTTAGTTTCTCTAGAACTAAATTGTCATTCTTCTTGAAGGCTGTGTCTTTTCTAGCTGTGACTTTTTATAAATTAGTGTTTCAAAAGGATGCCCATAGGATACCTAACTCCAGTTAATTCTGAGAATGCAGTTGAGAGTTTGACCAGTTGGAATTCTTAAAATGCCATGCCTTATACTTCAAAGACATTTGAAAATTTTCAGTGGAGAAAAACACAGGTTATATGTTAAATTTTTATGAATTCTCGACCTCCTTGGTATTTTAGAAAGCCCTGTTTTATATATGCTTTTGTTTTAAGCTGTCTCAAATCTATTTTGAGAGTTTGTAGGGTCTTAAATAAGTATAAGTACATAATAATATAAAAATACATAAACAAAGTATAACAATAAATGTAAAAATATACATCATATTATGTTATATACTGTGTCAGTATTTGGATATGGTCATTTGACACTTAATAATTTGAGTGTATAATAATAATACTTTGGAATTACTTTGAAAGTATAGTCACTCTGGAAAAGTCTCATGATATTTGCAGTTTATAAGTCTGAATATTCTTTTTGAAAAATATTAGCTCAAAATACCCTTTAGCAAGATGGTGCTGTGTTGTCTTTTGAGCACTGTGGGGTGTAAGAAATGAACGTAAAACTAAGGAAGATCATGAGGGCTGGTGACGAGTGACTGCGTGCTAATACTGGTATTTTCTCGCTGGTGGGACAGTTACTATATCAGAACAGATACTATCAACGAGTCTTTATTCTTTTACTTCTTTTTTGCTGGAGAAATGGAAAGGAAATGGTGAATGAGTCTCCAGTGTTCACGGACTCAGTCAGCATGGGAATCTTCGGAACTGCACGAGTATAAGGGTACAGACACGTGTACCTGAACTAGAGGGTTCTCCTACAACGTAGTGATTCTCTACTGGTTTCAGTCATAACAATTTCTTTTCCATGCAGCTTTGAGCTTGAAAAGTTGTGTCGTTTTATCATGTCTGTGAAGAAGAACTACCGGCGAGTTCCCTATCACAACTGGAAGCATGCAGTCACTGTAGCGCACTGCATGTATGCCATACTTCAGAACAACCACGCGCTTTTCACAGACCTTGAGGTGGGTGTGCACTCTTTGCTACTGTTTCTCGTAACCTCAGTGGATTGAATACTATGTGTCAGGAGCACATTGGTAACATGGATTTGTGACCTGTTATTCTAAGAAAAATTTTGTTTCAATAAACCAATAGCAGCCCATTTTTAGATTCCTATACTCAAACATTTAGCATATTATTTTGTATAAGAAATGTAGATAAAAGAAATTTTAACTTCACCAAAATATACCCCAAGAAAACACTAATTTTGTAGTCTGTCTTCTCTATTAAAGCTTAAATGTTCTGAAGGGATATAAGCAGTGAATTTTATTCGTTGCTTAAATGCCGTGGATAATGTAGACATATTCTGCCAATTTCAGAACTTAGAGTATTAAATACAATGAAGAAATAAGTGGTTTTGATCTCCTCTAACATGAGGAAACAAAGGATCTGAAATGTTTAATTAATTTACCTGACTTTAAATACCCAGAGTTAGTGACATATCCAAAGCTTTCAGAATCTCAGAGTTAACATTGGAGATGGCCACTTTCATTCACCAACCACAGTCAGATTCCCTTACATGAAAGCCAGGCTAAGTGCTTAGTGCCTCCTGGCCGCAAAAGTTGCTGATTCTACATCTGAATAATCCCAACCTTGAAGGCTATTCCTCCCTCTGACCACGTTGGGCGTGGTAGTGTCTACTCACACATTAGATGGAGTCCTCCCTTCTCTCCTTTGTAAAACTGGTATCATCTTTTAGGTGACATATGACTGTGCAGAGAAAGGAGCTGTCATCTTTGTGATAAATAAATTGTACTTTTCTCAAATTCACATTTAAACTGGAATCCAGTACTTGTGAAAGTCCATCCTTTCCTTTTTCCATCCTACTGGACCAAATTCACAGCCTGAGTGGAAAACTAGAAAGATACATTCTAGGAAAAACGAAAACAAAATAAAACATAGCATTTTAAAGAAAGAATAAAAAATTATCTTCTAGTTGTTTTTTTTTTAAATCTTTAGTTCAAGTGGAGTTTGGCCTAATCAGTAATTTATTATTTATAACCTCCTCCCAAAAGATCCAGATGAAATCTCTCTTTTTTCATGTTTGTCTAAACAATGTCCTTTTCTGTTGAACCCTATGTATTGAGACGCTCAGCATTTTCTCCCTTCTGTTCCTTTTAAGAAAGGAATTTCATTGTCTTGTTTTGCCATTTTGCCTTACCCTGCGAGTTTAAGAACTATAGAAATTATACTTTCAAATAGCACTGGAATTTATATTCAAAAAATTGAAAATTTAAAGATAAGTGAGAAAAACTGTTGATACATGTTGACTCTCATTTAAGTTCCTAAGTCATTTCTGGAATTATATCATTACATTTTTCCAAAACATCAGATCATTTTGGCTGAAAAATAACCCCCAAATAACATATGCAAATATTTAAAACATATTTTATAAAGAGGAAGTTTAATCTCTAACAGAACCATTAGAAGTTATCATTTGATCTTTTTAATGGGAAATGCTTAAAAAGGGTAATTCTTTATACATTATTTTCATATGTATGATTCTGGCACACCTTTGATAAAACCACTGAAAGTCATATCAATTTTAAAAATGAGTTTAAAAACTGGAAAGATGATAACTTTTTCGTATTGTGCAAGATTATAGAACCTTGAGATTTCTTAGCAGGTACATGATGATAACACAGCAGCATAAACATGGAAAGCACCACAAAACAAAATGATACTAACAACATAAGTAATTCAGTTATCTGAAGAATGCCAGGCAAGTGTGATTGCTAACATGATGTTTCATGGGGTTAGGGGTTACTGGTGAGATTTCCCTTCCAATTATATTACGGGAAAAACCAGTTCTGCATTGTCAGGATAAAACAAGAAGCAGGCATATCGCTAAAAATGCGCCTCTGAGAACCTCTGTTCGTGGCGGCACCCCATCTGTCAGCGTCTGCCCTCAGCAGGCTCTGCCTTGCACACCTCCCTTAAATCATCACTCTCCTCTCCAGAGCTGACCCTTCTGTCATCTCTGTCACCTCCACCTCTTGGAGAACACTGCTTAGCAATGCTTCCCACTCTTCCCTTTTCCTCCTTTATCATGCTCTCACCCCTCTTTTCTGGATCATTGCCATCTGCACGTAAGCGTGCATTTTTGACTTCCATCTTAGAATATGCTCTGATCTGCTGCTCTGCTCAGCTCCCTCCCTGTTTCTTAGCTCTTCTTTGCAGTAAACCCCATCTAAGTGTTAACCTACTGGCTCTTTCAAAATCCTCTCCTCGCATTCTTTCTGAAAATGACTGAGCAAGCTTCTGACCTTAACACCCCAGAAAATGCCCTGCTCCAGGTCACCAGTGACCTGCACCTTGTGAGATCCAAGGGTCAGCTCTCAGTGACTTCACTTGAATCCCAGAACACTCGCGCTCCTGGTTTTTCTGCGGATGCACTGGCTGGTCCTCCCTTGGGTTTTTGGCTGTTGTT
This sequence comes from Cacajao melanocephalus, assembly GCA_963573385.1. Lineage (NCBI taxonomy): Eukaryota > Metazoa > Chordata > Mammalia > Primates > Pitheciidae > Cacajao > Cacajao melanocephalus. The sequence goes on from CAUYLG010039943.1 coordinate 24,859, forward strand.
GTTTCTTATTCCTTCTCTTTCCTCAGACTTAAAGTTGGAATAGTTGAGCGCTTAGACCTTGACCCTTTCCTGTCCTCAAACTACGACCTTGGTGAGCTCAGCCAATCATGTGGACTTAAATGTCACATGAGCACTGACAGTTTCATTTCTCCAGCCAAGGGCTATCTCCAGACCTTGAGGTTTCAATAGCTTCTACCTGACAAATCAAAATCTCCACTTGTCAAGTCTCCACTTGCCTATCACGTAGACTTCTCACCCAGTCTGAATATGAACTCCTGACCTCTCTCCTCAAACCCATCCCACCTACAGTTCTCCTGTATCAGTTGATGGTAATCATTACAGCTTCTAAGGCCAAAAAATTTGAGGTCACATTTGACCCCTCCTCACCTCCTTCCTTTTCACATTCTGGCAGTCAAAAAATCCTGTTGGTTCTACCTGCAAATTGCATCCAGACCTTAACCACCCCTCAGAAGCTTTCATTGCTATTATCCTGGTCTAAAGTTCTATTACATTTTGTCTCAATTACTTTAGAAACCTCCTCACTGATCTCTCATCCTCCTGGAGTCTGTTTTCAACACAGTTGCCAGAATAATATTCTAAACATAATAAGCAAGATAATAACACTGCTCTGCTAAAACCCTGTACCAATAGTTCCCCCGATCACTGAGAATATAAGGCCTATGTGATGACTGCCTTCCCCCACTCTGCCCCGCTGGCCGCCTTCCTAATCTTCCAAGTCTCAGGGCACACTCATCTTCAAGTGTATGTTCTCACTGCTCCCGGGCCGGGTGTGGTCCTCTCCCACACTCCGCTCACCTCTCCTTCCTCTCTCTTAGGTCTTTGCTCACACCTGGCCTTTTCATGAGCTCTGCCTGCCTACTTCATTTCATAACCAACCTGACTCCCTCTAATTCCCTTTAGCCTGCTCTGCCTTTTTCCTATATGTTTGCCTTTTTTACATGTGATATATGATTTCCTGTTATATTTATTGTTTATAATAGCAATAGCATTGTTGGAATTTAACATCGAATAGATTTTGCTGAAACTGGCTTTTCTTTCTTTGTGCAGATTTGCTTTATCTGTAATTCTTTGGAACATTTGTTTTATACCACCTTTAATTTGATACCTCCTGTACCTTTTCCTAGAGCTAAGAGAGAAACTCAAAAATAATTTGAATGTCAGATTCATAAGCAGAGAAACAAAGAAAGGGGCTACAAATAAGTTAGATTATCTGGAATTTCAAAGATTCCCTAAGGGTGTTTGCTGTATTAATGCCAGAAAGTAATGTGACATGAAGGTGAGCTGTGAGTCTGCTCTCGTTTCTGTGTTTTGAACATCTCTGCATCATATTGTCTTTTAAAGCGCAAAGGACTGCTGATTGCGTGTCTGTGTCATGACCTGGACCACAGGGGCTTTAGTAACAGCTACCTGCAGAAGTTTGACCACCCCCTGGCAGCTCTCTACTCCACCTCCACCATGGAGCAGCACCACTTCTCCCAGACGGTGTCCATCCTCCAGGTGAGCCCCTCACACCATCTCCCGCCTTGTCTGAGAGATAGTGATACTTCGTAGGTGGAAAAGGAAGATCAGTATGGCTTCCTCAAAACCAACAGCTACATTTCATTGTAGGACCTTATATTTATAGTCATAATTAAATAATAGTGTTTTTTGCATAAAGAATTCTTTACAAAGATTTTGAATATATGTATTTTGCAATCACATTTGTTTTTAAAATGCTATATCAATAAGTACATGTAATCCTAAAACAATACTTATTTTACATAGTTTAAATATATTAATTTTACAGATTATCTTATTCTTGAACCAGAACGTATTAAACAGTAAATCTTTAAAGTCAGATAAATTTAAGGTTTTAAGTGCATTGTATGTAGCTTTCTTATATTTTTTTTACATTGTCTGTTTTGTTTTTTACTTTATTGCTTTTAAGATGTTCTTGGTAATTGGTATAGACAATCCCAGATATCACTTCAATATGATATACATGCTCCTTCTTTCTTAAATGGCTTTTCTCAAACTCACCTTTAAAAGGTAGCTGTTACATCATAATGATTTTATTCCTATCACAAACAGTATTTGAAAATATAATCTGTGTTCGGCTTAAGATAGTGGACCCTGTATGGTCCTTTCACTGTCAGCATCTCTAAGTAGGAAATCATTGTTACGTCTTCTGATGATGTGTCTAAGGGAAAGGGTTTTGAGTTTTCAGGTTGTCACAGCAAAATGCTGACAGTGACTCCACCAGTAATTGCCAAAGGCAAGCTGCAAAGCAGAAAGACTTTGCCACTTGGTTCAGTTTTTCTCTGTTGAACAGGCTGGGCCTCCTCTAAACGCCAGAAATATTTTCCCCCCTCAGTTTCCCAAAGGCTTCTATTAGTGCCTCCTCATTTAACTGTCCATGTGATTGGCAGTGCTTTTTAAAACTCAGAAACTTACTTGTCCAGGTCTCATTTCCTCAGGCCTACGCAGGTGAATGATCACCTTACTCTATTGTGCGTGCTTTTCTAATTACCTGCTGGGTAAAAGTGAAAAGAGTTTTAGATATGGAGCTAGTTTAGTCATTTTTCAAGCCATCCCCAGTAGGTAGCAGCTGTTGAGCTTGCTCATGGGCCAGTTCAGTCCTAAAAGCAACACATGGTCACCACTTCTGTCATTTGCTTTGTACCAGCTCTTTTAAATGACATATGTTTGGATAGATAAATACATACATGCATAAAACAAGCATACATAGAAATTTAAGCAGGATAAAATGTGTGTGTGTGTCTGTGTATCTGTACATATGTTTATACATATGTGTAAAACATGCTTTTTGTAAATAGATGAACATTCTAAAACTTTATGACAGCTTATATCTACTTTGACCTCACTCATCGTTTGAGACTATTTATTTGCATAAGAAGAATGCCAGAAACAACATCAGGATGCCTTCACTTAGAAATGATTGGGAGTCACTGAATTAGCATCCTATGTTCTAAATGAATTTGTGCATTTGACAGTACAACGTTGCTAGCAGTTTAATCACAACTGAATTTTAATAGCCAATATAGAATTTCTTTAGAAATCCTATTTTAAATATAATAGGATTAGTTTTGAAGTAGGTCAGAATTGCAAACTTTATTGCCACTGAGTAGAATAAAAAATAAACCTTGTAATACGGCAGTTACATGAAAGCAGGTGGGAATGGGGAAGCCCCAGGTCCACCTAAGCCCTAGGAAGACTTGGCCCAGTTGCTGCCATCAAAAATGGATGGTTAGGGTGATTTGCCTCCATTTTGGCAAACCCTCAGCAAGGTGGAGATTGCAGATCATAAAATGCAGTGTTCCTAAAAATGATCAGAACTAGTAACAAGAACTCATGGCAATAAATTAAGTTGAGACAGGTAAGCTGTTGGCATTTAAAAAGGTGTGGGAGAACAGGTTCAGATGCTAGAGCTGGAATTTCAGTCACTGGTGAAGTAGTAATAGCAAATTTGTTCTCCTGCTTAGAGAAGATAAGGTACTAGGTTCATTGCAAAAACAGAAGCTGGGAATAAGAACTAGGGATTGCTGTAAATTCAGATGAAAAGCACTACCAGTTTGAAAAAACAAATGTATATATTTGATTGACAAAAACCCTTCCATTTGAGCTATGCCCAAGAACGAATAATACTGGGGTCGTAAACAGACAGCCCCATCTACATGGGCAGGAATATTCAGAAGAGTATCTTCCTTTTCTGAAAATGTCTGTACTCTTGGCTGATTTTGCAGTTATCCCCATGATACTTCTCTGAGTGTTTTTTTCAGATTCATCTAATTGGTCCCTAAAATTCAATTTAATAACAAACATATTTATTGAGCACCTTCTATTTGCCAACACCTATTTTAGGCACTGGGAGTATAGTGATAAACAGAACAAACATAAACCCCTGTCCTCTGGAACTCACAGTCTAGAGTGAGGAAGGCCTGAGTCCCCTGACTTCTGCCCTTACGTTGTTCTCATTGGCCCACCACCTGGCACAGCTGTGGCTCTAACTGACAGTGGTACCCTGAGGACTCTCAGACCCATGTGATTCCGCCTAGTGCTCAGTCAGACTTCTGCCCAAGCACTTGAACTCTGTATTCCATATGGCCCGAACTGTGCTTGGTATTATACTTATGTAGGTGCCTTCTGTATTTTGTATCTCTTTGGTGGCAACCTCATTGACCCAGGAATGCAGGCTGATGACCTTAGAGTCATCATTTTCCCCTTCTTTAGCCTTATCTTCCCATTCTTCCATCCCGTTACCACCAAGTCCTGCTGATTTTATATTTCATCAGAAGACACCGACAAGCTTGACTAATTAAGATGATATCCTTAGGTAACAGTTAAAAACTCTGACTTCCAGTCATTAAAATAAGACAGAACAATATGTACTTTCATGATATGAATACCTGTGATACTTCTGTTTATCCACAAAAGATTTTTCCCATTGCTTTCTTGATCTGCATTGCTAAACAGAGGATCATAAACATGGCACCGCCCATCCTCTGGCCACAGAGCCAGAAACATCATAAGCAATTCTGTATGTCATGGTTGGAAATAGTTCCCCGTCAGGCATCCTCACAGATGTCTTTTCCATATGTGGCTGCTTATCATAGTTTTGCCAACTTGAGTGCCAGCTTTCAGTATGGCTGCCAGTGGCATCTATTGGATAAGCAGGGCATTTTACTGCCAGCTAACACAGTGACAACGGCAGGCAAGGAAAATAGTACGATAGACTTTAAAAGCTAACCTTCAGGCTCGCTCGCTCTCCCACTACACACACACACATACACAGATCCACACGCGTATGTTACTAATGGTAGAAAAGCAGGAAGTGTGTATTTGCTCTCAGCTTGCCTTGACTTTGGTCGCAGTGATAGGGATACAGTAGGTAGTCCCTTGTTGAGTAGGCAGTGGAAAGAGATTAAGTCATGGAGTAAGGGTAAGTACAAGAGCACCTGTAGAGAAGGTCAATCTGCATTCTCATCTTTCCCTGAACTTCCCGTGGTGTCTAAATGCTGGGCATCAGGATTGTGTTCGTGGTGTTTGGGGCCCATCAGTGTGTATAGATCATGGTGGATATTTAGCAGAGAGGAAAGTCTCCCCTGAGTCTCTAGTAAATGGTAATCTTGCCCCTCTGACCTCTACAGCCTCCCAAGTGTCAAGCGTCGTCCCTACTTGACATCCCAGTTTCAGCCTTCATTGTATTTTGTCTGTTTTTTCACCTTTCCCCACTTACCCATCACTGTTTCTCCAAGTGCTTGTCTCTCAAATCACTCCTCCAAATATATGCCTGGATATGTTTTTCTCCTATTTAAAAGCCATTAGTGGCTCCCCAGGGCGTCAGGAGTCATTTCCTGGTTTCTCAGTTAATACACAAATCTTTTATGAGAGGCCCCTGTCTGTTCCAGGACCACAGTGTCTACTCTGCTTCTGTAGTTTCAGATTGTATCCTAACTCTGTGCCACTTGCCGGGTTTCCTCTACATACACTTTCCCCACACCCTTTCTATGGCCACCCACTCAGGCATGACCTCATCCAGTAAAATTCTTTGAGCGCATCCTCACATCACTGGGGTGCATCACTGCCCCCTTTTACACAGCGCAGAGCACCTCAAGCATACATATATTTTATTGATTGTTTGTTTGTTTTTAACATTGTATTGAAATTTTCTGTTTGTGAGTTTGGCTTCCCACCTCTTCTGAATTAGAAGCTGGTGAGGAGAGTCATTGCCCCTTATTCACTTGCAGACTCACAGGCCCACCTCTGGGGCTGTTGATATGGGCACAGGGTGAAGTGTGAAGGTAGAGCATGGGGAGAAGGGCAGAGTGGGTGGAACCTGCACTCGGAGACCTGAAACTGAAGCTTTATGTAAGGAAACGGGGTAGCTATGTCCGGTGGGGCAGAGAGCTGAGACGCTCAGCAGGGGAAGGCAAACTTAATGCCTTCAAGTGAGGAGATTGTTTATGGGAACAGTTACATCCAAGAAAGTAGGTTAGCTTTGTTTTCTTGCCTAAAACTTACTAGCTTACAATTAGTAATTGTGATAGAACCACTATTGCTGGAATATTAAATCAGTTTATTCTGTTTACTCATGAGATATTAATGATTATTTTGAATATCGAAACTATACTTTTTTCTTTCTTTTGCCTTCTGTGAGTACCCCATTTTGACTTTGAAAATAGCCAAAATTTTGGAAAATAGACCAATTAGGAATGATTATTCTCATTATTAAGACTATTTTTTAAAATTCCACTAATTTAAAATTATCTGCTGCTTTTGAAATATGGTCATATTTCTGAACATTATCTATTTATACCAACATTTTGGGATCCCATGGCTTCTTACTAGTCTGTATAGCAGTACTATTTCTGTGACTTGCTAGAGAGTTCTTCCAGTTCATCTGCACTACGTACAATTTACTGTTATGTATTACAATTAGAGCAAAATTATTGTACTGATATTCAACACTACCTGTGCTAATACTCTAAAATATATGACACAGTGGCTAGTTTAAATCTGTCCTTTTCTACAGATATGTTCTGAATGGAAAAGGTATTTGGTTATCAAATTCATTTCTAGGCATATATTTGTTTTTTCATTTCTCTTTCCCTTAATTCTGACTGTGGAAGTTATACTGGTAGATTTTATCATCATCATCATCATCATCATTATTATAATAGTTATCATTTTATCATATATTAGGTGCATACAGTGAACCAGAAACTTAAGTATTTTGCACATATTTTAATACAGCTTATTTTTATTATATCCCCATAAGATAGGTATTATTATTTTCATTTTACAAATGAGAGTAATATGCATCAAAGTGGTTAAGTAATCTATTGTCACATAATTAATACAGAATGACATTAAAAACTAGAATTATTTGACTCCAAAATCTGTGCTCTTAATTACCATACTGTAATGCTTCCTAATAGGTGGTTTGATGTACTAGGTAGTTAAATTTCAAAATCAGTATTCTATGTATTTTAAAGGCATTGCCATCATGAGTGCTTGATGCACTTAGTTGCATCATTGACTTATTTTTCCTAAAGCACCTAAATGATTCAGCCCATACCTCTGGCTTCCTATAGCAGTGCTTGACACAGTAGGGCAGGATTGCTAAAGAACAAGGCCTGGACTGGGTGTCATGCAGGCATCGAAATTTGAGCTTCAGGGTCTTTCCATAAGAATCTCCTTTATAGAGCCTAGCATCATAGGACTTTTTGAGGCATTATTTGTGATTAATAATAATATGTTTTAAACTGTCTGAGGAAGATCTGGCAGTCTATCTTCCTGCCTTGGTTCTGGCCTAACTCCAGCCTACATTGTTACTACAATGATAGCTGTGAAACATAAATCTCATCATATCGCCACCTAACTTAAAATTGTCAACGGCTCATAATTACCTTCAAGATAATATTTCAGTTCCATAATTAGGCCATTAAAAAACTATGAGGTTGTTACTCCCTATTTCCCTACTCAATTTGCTTAGCTGTATGGACTTTCTATAGTTCCTACCAAATATCACTATTTCTGTGATCTCAGCTGCTGCATGTCACATGCTGCTCCTCCTGCCTCTACTCGTCTTTCAGAATTCGCGTCCTCACCAAGGAAAAGCCTTCCATGTAAATAAAGGACTTCTTTCATAGCAATGTATTTAGCTTATTCATAGAGAGCATTCCACTCTATTTTAATTACATGCTTTTATGCCCAGATGTCTTCCACTAAACTGTCAACTCCTTGAAAAATGAAACTTGCATTGTTTGGGACTTTGGATATAGTAATTACCAAACTACTAATGTCCTTACACAAAATGGAGCACTACAGATTACATATCTGCCAAAAAAAGGAAGACATATTGTATGTTCTTCATTGCGATGGGAAAGACAGCTGTGGCAAGAAAGCAGTGGCTCCCTAATGCCCCAGGAGTGGACAGAATACTCAGAGCCTTTAGGATCCTCATGATAAAGGGCTGGAAGGGATTTTGACCATCATCTATTTAAGGGAGTCTCTGGGTCATCTTTAGCATCAGCACCAATTTCCACATTGTTTCCATTCTCTAACATCAGATCTCAGCCACAGAGTTTACAACCAGAGCCTACCTGTGTGCTTTCACAGAGATGAGAATTACATGCCCTTCACCCCTGTTAAGTTTTAAAAACATTCCTGGGTATAAGAAGTTTACTATTCCATGCTTGATGCATGCAAAGTGGAATCAGCTAGCTTGAATTAACATAGACTTCAAACTACTTAACTATAATAAAATTATCAATTGATGTATAAGATCAAACTACTTAACTATAATAAAATTATCAATTGATGTATAAGAGTATTACATTGTATTATAAGGCTTTATTCTGTGTTAACGAATGTGAGGTTGGAGATTTAAAGAAGATACTATTTATCTGCTATGCTTCATTGCTTGTATCTCCCTGCCTTATTTTCTTTAGTTTGGGTAGCAGCAAAATGCTAGATTCTCTTAAAGAAAAGGGAGACATTTATTTTTTGTTTATTCATTCATTTCCTTTACTCTTGTAAAATACTGAAGCAGACAGCAAATGAGTTATACCTTTTTATTATAAAAGCCCTCTACTGAGCTTTTTCACCTAGTTTCCTTTAATACTGAAAAGTAATGACTCTGAAATAGCAGAATATATAAATTATTTAAAATGAATCTTAGTTTTGGGTCAATCGACACTTTTGGGAGACTGATAAAAACATGAGCTTACAGATGACACACTCAGTGTATTATGTAGAATTACAGTGAGCTTATAACTCTTTTGTCCCCAACAGAATTTATAGAGCCTAGGCTAAGGATTCCTTATTTTAGAATTTTTTTATTAAATTTCAACAGCAGATTCGAATTTGTATGCACTATAATTTAACAGGTTATGGTGGTAATTATTGGTGCTAAAGAGAGTAAAGCATGCAAATACAAAGCATAAAAATGTATCAACTGTGATTCCCTTCACATGACCTGCAGAAAGCAGATATGTACATGAGCACCAGCCAGACATACTGAAACATGAAGTGGGAAATACAGGTCACAGGCAGTAAGTGTTGATGCAGAGGTGATGGTCACATCAAAGGAAAGCAGATACCACATTATGAATCAGAGTAAATATTTCCTTCTTCTGACTTTCTACAACAAAAATGAGGAGAGTTGAGGTTGGATGATAATTGGGTTCAGCCACCAGCCCAGAGCTTGACTCCCCTCCTGTTGTCCCCATCGGTCACTAACCAGCCTGTGCTCAAACGGCTCAACTCATAAGAACTCTGAACTAATATAAATTTTAAAATTTGAAAGTGAAGACATGTGTTTGAAAGTGCTTTATAAGCTGTAGAACTTCCTACAATTGTAAGGCCTTACTACTGTTATTACCAGGAAAATAACTAGAACTGAGCCCATTTGTTGCATTTATCATACAATAATTCAAATACTTCTAAGACTTTAAGAGCAAATAATACAGGATTAGTCTAGTAATTGAAAACAAATGGTGCATGCACAGTTTCATTTAAGAATATGAAGAGACAGTGTCTTAGTGAGATGTCTAATTTTGTAAAGAAATATACTTAAGTCATTTTAAGTTTTTACTGTATTTTAAGTCAATAAATGTATGTTAATAAAAGTGAAATTAATTAAAAATCAACTTAGAGTAGTACTATATTGACTAATAATGAAATAATATCAAGTGATTGATGAATCTACAAATTGAATGCATCTTAATTATCTCAAACTTTTTAGTTTCAACAAAAGCTTTTTTTCTCAATTACAAATCAAAACCTTAAAATCTTCAGAGGAAGAAATTATTATAAATTTTTTAAAAGATTAATACACAGAAGAATTTCTGAGCGAATAGAATCCAGATTACCAATGTTCTGGTCTTGTTTCGGGTGATGATCTGCCATTTCCACCTCCCTTGAGAATAGAACATGATCCCAGAGTTGTTGTGCCTTCAGTGATTTGTGTTTTATGGAAAGGTATTTTTGCCCTTCGAGTTTTTGATGTGTTTGAATACACATTATATTGAGGTTGTAGGACATTTTCTTGTAGGATACAGAGAAATATACTACTATTCATTAGGCATGCTTTGATATGTTGCAACCTGAAGTGGCCAAAGATATAGATGGCTTTTTAAGCCCATTAAGGTTCTAGTATAATACAAAAATTACTGAAGTTTTTAATTAGCTTAAGAGGAGAAGTCTTTAACTTAAATATTTTACATTTTCAAGTTCTTTATTAGAAATATGCAAGAACTAGGTATATTTAAATCACTGGGGTTTTGTGGTAGTAAATGATGTGACTGTAGTTGAAATAGTTGCTTTAACTGGTAACTGCATTGTTTCTGTAGCCAAAATACTATTTTGTTAGTCATTTCAAATTATTCTTTTGTTTCCCCCAAACCTTTCATTGGTGTGCCAAATGCCATTGACTGACTATATTGTTTCAAATAACTGAAAATGTCATAAGATGAGAGCTTGTGCTTGTTATTGGTGGTTTTTATTTGTATTTTTTCCATAGTTGGAAGGGCACAATATCTTCTCCACCCTGAGCTCCAGTGAATATGAGCAGGTGCTTGAGATCATCCGCAAAGCCATCATTGCCACAGACCTTGCTTTATACTTTGGAAACAGGAAACAGTTGGAGGAGATGTACCAGACCGGATCGCTAAACCTTAATAATCAATCACATAGGTAAAAATAATTTTAAAAAGCTTAGAAGCTCAGAAAGTGTTATCTGGAATAAATTGATACTTAAGAAATATAATGTGGCATAAGTTTATGTTTGAAAAAAGAAATGTAAAAGATTTACATGTTTTTCATTTTATGTACATCTTGTTTATATTTACTTTAGACATTTTGTTGTTTGACAGAGTTGCTGACAATGTCTAGTGAAGATAATTAAAATACAGACTGGAAGTTAAACTAGTCACACAGGGACTGGCAACTTGAAAAGGAAAGGCTGGCGTGATGTTTCCCCAAGAGGTCCCTTCTTGCACTGATCACCATTCAGGGTCTGGCCATTGGCCTCAGCAACTCAAGAGCAAATGAAATTGGATTCCTGTTTCAGAATCCAATCCTATGAAGCAAGCTAATGTGATTGATGTAGAAACTGGACTCCCCTTTTATTGATCTGCAAATGTGTGATGCAGTCACAAGGATCAGAATATTGGCATCCCATGGGGTCAGAATCATTTAGGAAGCCAAGTAGCAATACCAAGTTTATTTGGTGAACATGGAATTAGAACGAGGAGGATTAGATAAATTACATATCCTAAGGGAATCAAGCTAAATTAGTCTGATGCCCTTTTGTTTCTGAGGATGGGTGTCTTGCCTAGTGGATTCAGAAATATGTCAGGTATGTTCATTATGAACCTGTTCACCCATCTGTATGTGAGATCTACATTCACTGGCTAACCTGCCATCATCTCCCCTCGGCAGTTTGTAGTGGTAACACTAGCTGTTATTGCTGTGGTTTTCCTGTTCCTGTTTGCATGTCTGACCAACTTCATGTTAAGTGAAAACATCTTTCTCTCTAGGCTGGTGAGCGCTTCTTTACTGCTTCCATGCCAGTCTTGCTGAATTTGGATTTACATTTTTTGTCCAGGTGTTCTGTATATCTCCTCTGTGATTGATTAAGTACTGATCCTACATTTGTTCTTTGGGACAGACTGTTTTAAAGTTCTTAGAAACAATTCACTATTCACTCAGGTACACCAAACACAAAATATTAGTTTTACAAATGACTATAGATATCTAATCAAGTCATTTGTGAAATGACTTAGATATACCTCTTCAAGAATAAATACTATGTGTATAATGATATTGATGCCTTTAGATAAAAAGCAGTTCTTTTCACACATGGCAGTCTGATGACATTGCCAGGGCCTCTCCCAGGACCATACGGAGGGTTGGTATCAAGGAAAAGCCACTGAACATCCACTAGGATGTTCTAGCATATCCTTCTTTTCCTTCAGCCCAAGTGAGAAGTGTGCTCTACAGTCTTTACGTCTCCAGTAGGTTGTGTGTAGTCCTTGTTCCAAGATCTACAGAAGCAGGTGCTTGTTCAGTACTTTTTTTATGTCAGTTCTAAGATCGGGGAAATATAGCCTTCAGGAAATATCCCTTGGTTTCCTGAAACCCATATGCTTTTTTTTTTTTGGTGGTGGTGGGGTTATGATTAAGAATCATGTAACTAGTATCTAGTTTCTCAAATATATTCTTTTCAGCAGAATGATTACAATAATTATTATAAAATATAAACTTTAAGCATTTACTTGAAAATAACATCACTTTTGGTACTCATGTACATATGTGTATGGTACATACTGTATAATTATGCATGTTTAAATAATTTTTTATACATAATAACTTGAATAGCAATTTAAACAAACATGCATTGAAACATGCATTGGAAGGCAATGCATGTGTAATAATTCAAATAATGTAGAGGTATAAAGAAAAAGTAATATATTATTCTGCATTCCAGTATCAACTGTCTGTTTCATGTAATGTCATCTTATGTATTTTTCTGTGATTTTTCAAAGGTAGGGGTGTGTGTGTGTGTGTGTGATACAGTATGTTCAGGCATAACTCAGAGATATTCTAAAAGAAACTTTATAATAAAGGAAGTCGCAGAAACTTTTTGGTTTCTCAGTGCATATAAAAGTTTTACCACAGAGCCTATTAAGTATGCAATAACATTATGTCTAAAAAATGCATACCTTAACGTAAAAATACTTCATTGTTTAAAATGCTAATGATCATCTAAGACTTCAGCAAATCATAATCTTTTTACTGGTGGAGGGTCTTGTCTCAACATGAATGGCTCCTGACCAGGGTGGTGGTTGCAAATCACAGGACGTGAGGGATGCATGTGGCAATTTCTTTTCTTCTTTTTAAAAGATGGGGTCTCATTCAGTCTATCAACGAGGCTGGAGTGCAGCCTCATGCACTCCAGTGATCATGCCTCATGCAGTGGCATGATCATAGCTCACTGTAGCCTCGAACTCCTGAGCTCCAGGGATCCTCCCACCTCAGCCTCCTGAGTAGCTGAACTATAGGCGCATACCACCACATCCAGCTAAATTTTTTCATTTCTTATTTTAGAGATAGGGTATTGCTGTGTTGCCCAGGCTGGTCTCAAACTCCTGACCTCAAGGAGTCCTCCCTCTTCAGCCTCCTGAGTAACTAGGATTAATAGGAAAGAGCAACTATGCCCAGCCTGAATGTGGCAATTTCTTAAAATAAGACAGCAATGAAGTTTACCACATCAATGGACTCTTTCTTTCACAGAAAATATCTCTGCAACTTATGACACTGTTTGATAGCATTTCACCTGCTGTAGACCTTCTTTCAACACTAGAGTCACTCTTCTCAAACCCTGCCTCAGCTTTATCAAGCAAGTTTATGGAATATTCTAAATCCTTTGCTGTCATTTCAACAATGTTCCTAGCAGCTTCACCAGAAGTAGATTTCATCTCAAGAAACTTTCTTGGCTCATCCATAAGAAGCACCTCATCCATTCAAGTTTGATGATGATTCCATCAGTCATCATTTTCAGGCACCACTAGTTTGTACCACATCTTCCTCCACTGAAGTCTTGAAGCTTTGACTACCTCCTATGAGTCATGAATGTTCTCAATGGAATCTTGAATGGTGAATCTTTCCCAGAAGGTTTCAATTTACCTTTCCCATATTCATTACAAAAATCACTGTCTATAACAGTTATATTCTTATAAGACATATTTCTTAGATAATAGGGCTTGAAAGAAAGTCAGAATTACACCTTGATCCAGTAGCTGCAGAACGGATGTTGTCTCCTCGTGCATGTCCATCACAGTTTTGAGGGTTCATTGTCAATGAACGGTAACAGTTTGAATGGAACCTTTCTTTCCGAGCAGGAAGTTTCGATGCTAGGCTTAAAATATTCAGTGTATCATGCTCTAAACAAGTGTGCTGTCATTGAGGCTTTGTTGTTCCATTTATAGAGCACAGACAGAACCGATTTAGCATAATTCTTAAGGGCCCTAGAATTTTCAAAATGGTAAATGATCATTGGCTTTTCCCTGATGTCACCAGCTGCATTAGCCCCTGACAGGAGAGTGAGCTCATCCTTTGAAGCTTTAGAGCTAGATATTGACTTCTCCTCTGTAGATACATAAGTCCTAGATGTCTCTAATAGATGTTTTGCCTGTATTGAAAATCTGTGATTTAGTTAAGCCACCTTCATCCATTAGCTTAGCTAGATCTTCTCAATAACCAGCTACAGCTTTTACATCAGCATTTGCTGCTTCACCTTGCACTTTTTTACCTTTCTTTAAACCTCTCAAACCAATCTTTGGTGCTTTCAAACTTTCCTTCTGCAGCCTTTTCACATCTCTCAGGCTTCACAGAATTGAAGAGAGTTAGGGCCTTGCTCTGTATTAGCTTTCGGCTTACGGGAATGTTGTGGCTGGTTTATCTTCTATTCAGATTACTAACACTTTCTTCATATCATCAAGAACACTTAAGTGCTCATGTGTTCCCTGGAGTAGCACTTTTAATTCCCTTGAAGAACTTTTCTTTGTATTCACAATCTGGCTGTTAGGCCCAAGAGTCCTTGCCTTCAGTCCATCTCAGCTTTAGATGTGCCTTACTAAGTTTAGTCACTTCTAGCTTTTGATTTAAAGACATGTGACAGTTAAAGGACATTGTAGAGTTATTAATTGGTCTAATTTCAATATTATTTCTTTTAGGGAACAGGGATGTTCAAAGACAGGGAGGGAGAAGGGGGAACAGCCAGTTGGTGGAGCGGTCTGAATACACACAACATTTGTCAATTAAGTTCATCATCATATATGGGCATGATTCATGGCACCCACAAATAACTACAATGGTAACATCAGAGATCACTGATCATAGATCACCATGACAGATATAATACAATAATGAGAACATTTGAAATATTTTGAAAATTACCAAAATGTAACACAGAGACTCAAAGTGAGCACTTGCTGTTGGAAAAATGGTGCCGATATACTTGCTGTACAAAGGGTTGCCACAAAACTTCAATTTCAAAAAAAAACAAAAACACAGTATTTGTCAAGCTCAGTCAACCAAAATGCAATAAAGCAATGTATGCCTGGAACATATACTGCCAACAATTTATATATATGTTAAGTTCTCAGAAAAGGCTGTAGAAATTCACACTTCTTCTAACATAAACATGAAAACCCCTTCTCATTATATATACCATTCCCTGACCACTCACTATATTGAAGATCTTTTCATGTTTGTTTATTACTTATTATTCTGACTTCTGCATGTTTTTCTATTCACAAACTTTGCCTATTTTTTGTCAAATTGTTTTTTATATATCAGTTTTCATTCTATATTTTTGTTAAGGATATTAAAATTTTCTTTTATATGTTAAAGATATTTCTTTAGGTGAGTTTCAAAAAACTTATTCAGATTTTCTTTTGAATACAAAAAAATTAGTTTCAGGAGGACAAATTTTGATCTTTTAAAAAAATCAAGTCTCATAGTAACAAATAATTAAATGTTCTTTATGTATTTTTTTAGTTTTAATTTTCATATTTGGATATTAATTCTTCTAGAGTTATATTTTTATGAACATAACTTTAATTCTGATGGAATGAGTCAACACCATTAAGTCGATACCATTAATGAATAATCAGTTTTTCCTGAATTGAATTTATTACATTTTCTCATAAGCTTGGATAATTCTTTAGACCCCTTAAATCATTTATTACTAATTCTCTAATCTTCAACTATAGTCACACAGCTTTGGTTCTGTCAATATGTTGAAATGTATCATACTTACCTGCCCAAATAATCTTTACTTTCTATTCATGGAAATTGTCGCTTTGTAAAAAATGTTTTAAGAAAAATTTCAAACTTACATTAAAGTAGAAATAATCAAATGTATGCCTAGATTCAAGAATTATCAATAATTTACTGTTGTTTTTTTTTTTGCTTCTTTTTTGGAGTTAGGGAGTGTACCATTTCAACATAAATTATAGACCTTCTGACCTTTTGCTTCCTTCATCATTAGTATTTAAAAAGAAAAAGAATATTCTGCTTCAGACTTTATTCGTGAATGTAATTTTTCTGACTTCTAACTGGAAGTACATTTTCCATTATGTTTAAAATTGTAAATTTTTAAATAGATGTATGTCATTTTTGCTTCCTATGTTTTGAAACTGTTATTTGGTGCTTACACATTTAGATTTATTATGTCTTCTCAATAATTTACCCTCTCGTCAGTATGAAATAAGTTCTTTTTTCTGCTGATACTTCTTAAAATTTTTTGTGTCTAAACTAGCCACACGAGCTTTCTCATATTTACTATCAATATATCACATTCTTTTATAATCCTTTGTGTCTTTGCATTGAAAGTGTGTCTTGCTAACAGCAATAGTTGAGACTTGCAATCACTGCATTTAAATGTACTGTTTAATCTGTTTGCATTTATGTTTTCTAATGATCCATTTTCTATTTTGAGCTATTTGTGTATGGGGGTGATGTTTCATTCTACGTTTCCTTTTGATTTTATTGTTACACCCTTTTTTAATTTTCAAGTGGTTGTTCTTGAGTTTACAGTATGCATTTTTATTAGTCCACTTTGAATTAATATTATTGCAATTTTATTAAATGTAAAAAACTTAAAAATAATTCAATTTATACCTGTTTTTGTCTTTTTTGCTATTGTTATATATGTTGGTATTATTGCTACATGTTATATACCCCAAATAGGTTGCTGATATTTCAAATTGAATAATGAATCAATTATTAAAGAATTTAAGAAAAATGAGCTGGGTGGTGGCTCACAGCTGTAATCCTAGCACTTTGGGAGACTGAGGAGGGCTGATCACTTGAGGTCAGGAGTTCAAGACCAGCTTAGCCAACACGATGAAACCCCATCTCTACTAAAAATACAAAAATTAGCCAGGTGTGGTAGTGCATTCCTGTAATCCTAGCTACTTGGGAGGCTGAGGCAGGAGAATTGCTTGAACCTGGGCGGTGAGGTAGCAGTGAGCCGAGGTCCTGCCACTGCACTGCAGTCTGGGCCCCCCAGCAAGACTCCATCTCAAAAAAAAAAAACCTAGAATTTAAGAAAAATAGTTTTTAAATATTTTTTCACATTTATACCATTTCCTCTGCTTTTAATTTATTCACGTAGATCAAAATTTCCAACTTCTATCATTTCATTTGAGCCCAAAGAACTTCCTTTAACATCTCTCAGTGTGACAGCAGATTTTTTAAAGTGTGTGTGTGTGTGTGTTTTGTTTGTTAATCTAAGAATGGCTTTATTGTGGCTTCACATTTTAAAGATATTTTCACCAGACTTAGAATTCTAAGTAGACAGATTTTTTTTTTTTTCAAGATTTCACAAAAGTCATTAAATGGTCTTCTGGCCTCCACCTTTTCTTTTCTTTTAATTTTATTTTCCTGAGGAAAAGTCAGCAGTTGTTGTTCCCCTGTATACTGTGTCATTTTACCCTGACCACTTTTACATTCATTCTTCATGGTATCCTCTGAGGTTTCTAGGTCAGTGGGCTGCTGATTTCAGTGAAGTTTAGAGGCGTTTAAAGCATTATATTTTTTCAGATACTTTTCCTGCCCCATTATGTCTCTTTTCTTCCGATACTCTGACACTTCTGTTAGACCTTTTTATACTGTGCCACAGGTTATTAAGGCTCTGTGTGGTTATTCACTGGTAATGGTTTGGGCAATTGGTTATCTGTCTGATCTCACTGTTCTTTTCCTAATATTCTGTCCGATCTGTTGTTAACCTCATGTAGAGATTTTTTAAAAATACACACAGATGCGCACACACACACAGACACACACACACACACACACACACAAGATTTTTAAGTTCTGGGATTTCTTTTTGGTTCATTTTTATAACTGCTATGTTTCTTCTGAAATTCCCCATCTCTTCACTTATTTTTTTCTAAATATATATTTTCCTGAAGATTATTTAACATATCTGTGCGTTATTTAGAAATTGTCTGAATTTTCACTCTCTGGGTTTTCTATGAGTTTTGTCTTGTTGACTGATTTTACTCTAGACCACGTAATACACAGTTTCTTTACATGGCTAGTACTTTTTTATATTTGTATACTACATTATGGATAACATGCTCCATTATCTTTCTGGATGCTAGTGTGTTTCTCTGAAGTTAATCAACTTTTATCCTAGTGGCCAGTTACATTTCTCATGAATCATCTTAAATGTATGAATATGTTCCTTTAAGCTTTAGTTGGGTGGTTCCATTTCTGTTTTGGCCTCGGTGTCCTCTGTCAAGGATTTGAAAGAAATATGAATTCAAATTTGGGGACTTACACTTCTGTGGTTCTCTTTCCTTTCTAGGATTTCCCTCCCCAACTTTTGTGTGCTCTGACATCCCCAAACTCTACCTTCTCAGCCATGCCCTGACTTTCTTCTGAACTATATTTATGACATTCCCTTAGTAGAAAAGCTGTATAAATAAGGATCTCACCCGGTATTGTCCCGCCTTTCAAGGTTTAAATCTTCTCCCACTTACTCCTGTCTTTAGGTACTAGAACAACATCGTCAAGGTTTGTTTTTAGTTCTGTCTAGAATTTATTATTATTACCAGAATCTTAAAACTTTGTTTTGTATCTAGCCATTTAATTTTAGACTCTTTATCAGCTGAAAAGTTTTAATTTACTCTCTTGGCTTTTTAAGGCATATAGTCATGTCATCTACAGATAAATAAAATTTGTTATACTTTTCTGATATTGGTACATATTTTGCTTTCTTATCTGACTGCATAGCTAGAACTTATAACAAAATATTAGATTATTGTGAAGAAAGCAAGCACATCTAATATATGCCTGACTTCAATAGATGTGATTTTAGAGTTGTAATTTTTAAGGCAGTATTTAATATATTTTGATAAATCTTGTTTATCATTTATAAGGTTTATCTGTATCCATCTTCCATTGATAGAAGGTTTTTCTCTAATTTCTTGGTGTTACTGATTTCCTATTTGATGAATAGATTTTTAAATTTTCTAATTTTGTGCCACTAATTAATATATTGAACTCTACTTTCCCATGGATTTAGTTTTTAATACCCAGAGGAAATAAAATTTTTCTTTTTTAGCATATTTGCATGTAATCTATTAATTTTGATATGTGGTTGTCGTTTTTGTGCATTGTAATTTGCTATAAACTATTGATTTTTCTTTCTGATCTGGAAGACTTTAAATAACTCATGTTAACCATTTTGGGAAGATTCGTTTAACCATTTTGGAAGATATTCATTCGTGAAACTATTCAGTCACCTTTTTATTTTCAATTTTAATTTAATTTTATTTTTTTGAGACAATGTTTTGATCTGTCCCCCAGGCTGGAGTATAGTGGCACGACCACAGCTCACTGCAGGCTCGACCTCCCAGCCTCCAGTGGCTGTCCCACCTCAGTCTTAAGTAGCCGAGGAGCTGGGACTATAGGCAAACAACATCGTCCCTGGCTACATTTTTTATTACTGCTTGTCAGAGACAGAGTCTTGCTATGTTGCCAGTGCTGCTCTTGAACTCCAGGGCTCAAGTGATCTTCCCACCTCAGCCTCCCAAAGTGCTGGGATTACAGGCATGAGCCATAGTGTCCAGCTGTCACCTTTTTAAATGAAAAATCTTTAACAAACTTTCCGTGTCTTTTATGATTTGGGGTCTTTGTTTTGTTTTTACCAATTTCTTCCATCTCTTGGGCAATGTGTTGTACTACAAAAGTCATCCTTTGCCTTGGGATTTAAAACTTCATATAAAAATATATGCACAGATTACTTTCACTAAAAATTTAATTGATATTACTACATTTGTATTTCTATCTAATTTTCAGTGTTTTCTATTTTTATTTCTTCCTTTCTTACATAATCTGACTTGTCTGGAATTTTTAATTATTCCTTTTTCATAAAACTATTATAAAATTTTTCATTTATTCATTATCTGTTCTTTCATTAAAATTTTTTTTATGCTTTCATTATACTTTTGGGATTTTTTTCTTGTTTCTCTGACTGAATAGTAATGAAATAATCAGATTATATGTATTATAATCTGAGTGTTGACTGAACTATACCTTGCAAGTTTTGATGAAGTACTTTTCCTTGGTTTTTAGATTATTTCTGCCTTTGTTTCCTTGTTGATGTAAACATTATTTTAAAGCAGTTTTCTAATTTCTAAATATTTCAGATGTTTGCTTATTTTTTATTTTGTTCCTAGAGACTTCTTTGGATTGTTGTAAAAAGAATTTAACTATTAAATTAAAATCTTATAGTTGATCAGTATTTTCTTTCTGGCCAAGACAGAAAAGATTGTTAAAGTAATTTCATTGAGGTATAATTACACTAATTTTATTTCTGGCAAATGCAACTGCTATCAGAGTCACAGTAAAGGTATAAAAAATGTCTGCCACCACTTTACCCTTTTCCAATCAAATTTTCCTACACCAGGCATAGAAATCAATGTGTTCTTTATTTATAGATTATATTTGTGTCTTAGTCTCTTCAGGCTATTATAATGAAATACCACAGATTAGGTGGCTTATAAATCATTATTTGTCACATTTCTGGAGTCTGAGTATTCCAGAATCAAGCTACTGGCAGTCTGAGTGTCTCAGTTTGAGGAAGGGCCTGTTTTCTGGTACATAGAGAGCTGTTTTCTAGCTGCCACCTCACCTGATGGAAGAAGAGAGGGAGCTCTCTGTGGTTTGTTTTATGTAGGAACTAAACCCATTCATGAGGGCTCTACGTTCATGAGATAATGACCTTCCAAAAGTCTCACCTCCAAATACTAATACTTTGGGCATTAGGATTTAACATATTAATATTTAGGGAAAGAAACATTCAGTGTGTGTCAACTTGTATTATCTTGAATTAAAAATATGTAGAATAACAGTAAGTGCTTTTCTGTTTATGATCCCTCCTTTCTCTCTTCTTTCCTGATATTGCTTTCACGATTCTGGCTCTCTAGCAATTCCACGTGAATTTTAGAATCAGCTTGTCAATTTCTACAGAAAAGCTAGCTAGGATTCTGATGCAGACTATGTTGAATCTGTAAATCAATTTGGGAAGTATTGCCATCTTAACAATATTAAGTCTGTGAATATGGGATGTTTTTCAATTTAATTACTTTTTCTTTAATATTTTTCAACAATGTTTTCTAGCCTACATTTTGTATTTCTATTGTTAAATTTATTACTAAAGATTTTATTGCTTTGGTAATATTGTAAATGGAATTACTTTTTAATTTCACTTTCACATTGTTCATTGTTAGTATGTAGAAATAGTTGATTTTTGTACTACTGATCTTATATCTTGATACCTTAATGAACTCATTTCTTCTAAAAGTTTTTTGGTGGATTGCTTAGGCTTCTCTGTGTTCATAGAAGATTATATCATCTTCAAATAGAGATAGTTGTACAATTGTTTTGGGGATCTGTTATTTTTTTCATTTTATTTAATAATTGGCTTGACTTACGCTAAATTTCAGTGACAAGAGCAGACATCCTTTTCTTGTTTCAGATTTCAGGGGGAAAGCATCTAGTCTTTCTCCATTAAGTATGATATTAGATATGGGTATTTTATAGATGAACTTCGTCAGGTTGAGGACGTTTCCTTCCACATCTGGTTTGTAGACTGTGTTTTAATTGTGAATGGGTGTTGAATTTTGTCATATGCTTTATCTGCATCTATTGAGACTATCAATCAGTTTTTGTTATTCTATTAGTAAGATGCATTAGATTAATAAATATTTAGATGTTAAGCCAACCTTGGATTCCTGTGATAGATATCATGTAATAATCATGTATAGTTGTCTTATATATTGCTGGATTTGGCTTGATAGGCCTGTATTCATACATTATATTGACCCTTACTTTTCTTTTTTGTGGTATTTGTCTTATTTTGGTGTCAGAGTAACACTGGCCTCATGGTATTAGCTGGGATGTATTCCCTCCTTTATTATTTTTTGGAATAGTTTATGAAGAATTTCTATTAATTCATCTTCAAATGTTTGATAGAATTTACCAGTTAAGTCATCTGGGTATAGATGTTTCTTTGTGGTTATTATTTTTTCCCTTTGACTACTAATTTAGTCTTTTTACTTGTTATAGGTCTATTCGCATTGACTGTTTCTTCTTACGTCAGATTTAGTCATTCATGTCTTTCTAGAAATGTGTCCATTTTCAACTAAATTGTCTACTTTATTGGCATACAGTGATTCATTGTAGTTCTTTATGATCCTTTTTATTTCTGTAAGATTGGTAGTAAAGTTTCCTTTTTCATTTCTGTTCTTAATTAAGTTGAATCTTCTTTCTTTCTCTCCCTCTCCCTCTCTCTCTTTTCTTGGTCAGTCTAGCTTAAAAGTTTATCAGTTTTGTCGATATTTTCAAATAACCAGCTTTTTTGGCATCATCGATATTCTCTATTGTTTTTCTCTTCCCAATTTCATTAATTTTTTTGTAATCTTTATTTGCTTCCTTCTCTTTACTTTACTTTTAGTTTGTTCCTCCTTTTCTAGTGTCTTAAGGCAGATTAGGTTATTAGTTTGAATTATTTCTTCTTTCTTAATATAGTCATTTACAGCTCTAAATGTTCCTCTGCATACTGCTCAACAGCATCCCATGAGTTTTGATATATTGTATCTTTATTTTCATACATCTCAAGGGATTTTCACATTTCCCTTTTAATTTCTTCTTTGATACACTTATTATTGTATTCATATTCTAAGACTGCTGTAACAAAGTATATCACAAATCAGGTGGCTTAAAACAACAGAAATTTATTTTCTCACAATTCTTAAGGCTAGAAGTCTGAAATCTAGGCACCAGCAAAGTTGGTTCCTTCTAGAGGGTTCAGAAAGACAGTAAGTTCAATGTTTCTCTCCTAGCTTTTAACAGATACTGGCAACTTTTGGCATTTGTAGTCTCTAAGCATATCACCCCAGTCTCTGCCGCCATCATCATGTGTCAGTGATGAGATCCCTGTGTGTCTCTGTGTATTCACCTGGTGTCCTTCTTTCTTTGTATCGCTTTCCTCCTCTTATAAGAACACCAGTCATACTGTATTAAGGGTCCACACTTTTCTAGTATTTCCTCATCTTAGCTAATTATGTCTGCAAGAACACTACTTCTATATAAAGTCACATTCTGAGAATTATCAGGACTTCAACGTATCTCTTTGGGGGACAAAATGTAGCCCATAACAGTCCTAGAAGAATGTGTCTTTAAATTTCCATAACCTTTTGAAGATTCCAGATTTATTTTTTGTTGTTGATTTCATTGTGGTCAGAGACCCTATTTTTATCCTTTTAAATCTAATGAGGCTTGTTTTATTTCCTAGCATTTGGTTTAGCCTGGGTAATGTTCCATGTATACTCAAAAAGAATATATATTCTACTGTTGTTGGGTAGAGTGCTCTGTACATGTCTTTTAGGCCTGTTTATTTATTTTTGTACTGCTGATCTGGTATCTTGAAACCTTGATGATCTCATTTAATACATCTAATGCTTAGGCGTCTGTATAGGCACGTAAGATTATGTCGTCTTCAAATAGAGATAGTTGTACAATTCTCTTTTGATCTGTTTGCCCTTTCTTTCTATTTAATAATTGTCTGGCTTGTGCTGAATATAAATGGCAAGAGCAGACATTCTTCTTGTTCCTGATCTTAGCGGGGAGGAAAATTGTCTTTCACCCTTAAATAATGGGTCTCCCAGTATTAAGCCTTTGATGTTGATCCTCAAAGGGGACAGCATTGGTTTGCCCACAGTCACCCTGGAAGAACAGTTGTTTTGGCATGTCTCTTTGACTGTCTCTTAAGTTCCCTACTCTTAAGTTCCAACAGCCATCAGATGGTGGCTTTATTGTTTACAACAGTGCTCTGGGGAGACACTGCTTTACAGACAGATTTAGTCAAATGTGGGCTCCTTTCGAGGCCCATTTCCTTTGCTCGGTTATTTGAGATTTGTCTCACCATAGGATGACTCCTCCCAGCCACCTCTTTCCCAGTTTCTCCTCAGCAAACTTTCCAAACTACAGTTGAGTCTGTATCTGCAATAATTCTATCCGTGTCCTCTCAATTGCCTCTTAGCACAACATCCACTCTTTATGGGAGTACCTCTAGGCAACTGATATTGGATGGTAGGTGATAAAGGACTATAATCCTTGAGAAAAGGGAAACATTTCAACTCCCACATTTATCCAGTTGGGGACAATTTCCTGACTCTAGCACAGGGTAGTAGAGCCAAAGTAGAGCCTTATAGTAGCACTGGGTAGAATCTGGGAGATGGGGAATTGTGCTGAGGTGCCAGGAATCTGCAGTAGCTCCTCATGGGTCAGTGGCTGGGGCTGTTTCTCATACCTGGGTTGGGATTTCACAAGTCCTAGCAGAGCAGTTGAGAGTGCCACAGAGTGCAGGGTTGAGCAGCCCACAGAGATAGTAGGGATTACACAGTATTTGGAAACAGAATTTCAGCTCATCTAGAGTAGAGAGAGCTTATCCATACCACAGGCTAGAGTATCAGCAAAGTCATATCGTGGGTATGGACCACACTGTGGAACAAAGACAGTACTTGATTCTCCTAACCAAAGCCTAAACCCAAACTTCCACAGGACTGGGGAGATCCATTAGGGAAGTAACAACCTGGCACAACAAAACTCAAAAGGGAGACATCATGACCCAGATTTCTCACAATGAACTGTCAGAGATAGGAATTGGTACCCTAAAGCCTCAGACCACGTCGTTGTGCCCTGTGTACACAGCCCATGAACTGGGCTGAGTTTACATTTTTAATACACTGTTGAACAAAAAAGAACAAAAAGCGAAGATATGTGACAGATATTACATATAGCCCACCAAAATTAAAGTATTTACTATAATAGCCCTTTACCACAAATATGAAGAAGCAGGAAAAAAGGACTCACAATCAAGAAAACTCAAGCAATCAGGAAAAACAGCACAAGATGACTTAGATTGTGGAGTTAGCAGGCAAGGCCTTGAAAGCAGCTACTGTAAATATGTTCAAGGTGTTAAACAAAAATTGATTTTAAGGACTGAAAAAAATGCAGAATTTAACAGAGAAGTAGAAGTTATAAAATTGAGCCCAAAATAAATTTGAGAATAATTAAGTACCAGGGAGAAACAACACTTAACAAACAAGGTAAAATACTATGCATGACACGTGTTTCTTACCGGAAACCGTGGAGAGCAAAAACATGGACATATTCAAAGCACTGTCAGTTTCAAATGCTATATCCATTAGGAACATTCTTCAAAAAAGGAGGCTGAAATAAGGACATTTTTGTGATAAAATCTGGGAGAATATATTGTCAGCAGACATGAATGACATGACATACTAAAGGAAAACCCTCAGTGTGATGAATTACCAGATGAAAACTTCAATCTGTAGGAAGGTAAAGTAGCAAACATGTAGGCAAATAGAACAGATTAACAGAGTACTTTTTCTTCGATTTTTTCTAAAAAGTGAATGAGTGGTTTAAGCAAAAATAATATTGTGGCAAGATAAGGCTTGTATCATATGTAGTGATTAGGAAAACAGCAGTGTTTGGGTATTGTTTTCTTATTGTTGAATGTTAAGGGTTCTTTGTACATTTGTGGTAACAGTCTTTGATCAGGTGTGCCTTTTGCCAATGTTTTCTCTCAGCCTGTGGCTTGTCTTTTTCCTCTCTTGACAGTGTCTTTTGCAGGGCAAAAATTTTTAATTTTTGGTGAAGTCTAGCTTATTGTCATGAATCATGCCTTTGTGTTATATTTAACAGTCACCACCAAATTCTGGATGAACTAGGTTTTTCTTCTGTGTTATATATAACTGTGTTATAGTTTCGTGTTTTATATTTAAGTTTGTGATCCATTTTGAATTAAGTTTTCTAAAGATTCTAAGGTCTCTGTCTAGATGCATTTTTTTTGCATGCAGATGTCCAGTTTTTCCAGCACCATTTGTTAAAAATGGAACCATAATTTTTAAAATGCTTGTTGCTTATTAGCTTGGTAAATATCCAACTTCGTTTCATTTGTTTTATACTTTTAATGAATCAATTTTTCTGATATTGTTGGAAACTTTATAGCTAAAATGTGGTCATATTTTTATGTGATCTTTCTTGGAGATGTAAATTATAATTACTCCCTTGGGTGGTTGATACATGACAGTCAGTGGCCTCTTCCTTTTTATGTAGAGTTAATACAAAAACACAGAAGAAGTGTTTCCTTCATTTGAAGAAATAAATGGCAGACTTGGCCTAAAAACTCAAGTTGCCTAATATATACAGCCAGGCATCCTTATTTGTATTAAGAATCAATATATTTCTGTACCATAGATAGAGAGAAAAGTGTAATTTATAAATGCATTTTTATTTAGTGGAAAAATTAATATATAAAGTTAATATTTTAAGAATAATTCAGAAATTGTCTGGGCATGCTGGCTCATGCCTATAATCCCAGCACTTTGGGAGGCCAAGGTGGGCAGATCATTTGACGTTAGGAGTTCGAGACCATCCTGGCCAACATGGTGAAATCTTTTCTGTACTAAAAATATAAAAACTAACCAGGCCTGGTGGCAGACACCTGTAATCCCAGCTACTTGGGAGGCTGAGACAGGAGAATTGCTTGAACCCAGGAGGTGGAGGTTACAGTGAGCTGAGATGGCATCACTGCACTCCAGCCTGGGGCGACAGAGCAAGACTCAATCTCAAAAAAAAATTCTCAAATTTCATATTTTCTTCATTTATTTTATGGATACTTTATGCTAAAATCGGAGTGACCACACTCCAGTTTGCCTGAACCAATCTCAGCGAGTACCTGTTGGGCTAAAATAATTTCTAGCAGTGCCAACTTTTACTTTAAAAACCGTATTGGCTTGAACATAAATTATGTGGCACACCATCCTTGGTGCAAGGATGGAATGTCATGTGATGGAAGGAATCACATTCTGGGCTTTTGTGTAGTGATAAGGCCCAGAGATATAGATAATTTTGGCAGTGGCTACCACACAGTAGGTGTTCAACAAATACTTCTCAAGTAAACAAATAATACAAAATGGCAAGTGATTTAAATTACAGGCTGTATAATGTGATCATACACTCGTGTTATATATTTGATCATTGACATTTTTTGTCCTTGTAATCTTTAAAAAAAAATTTCAGACGTTGTTTCATTCATTCCGGAGCTGGAGTTATATTCTCTTGACTTTTGCAGTGCTGGAAATCCTAATCTTCTGACACTTGCTTCCCACTTTTGTCCTTACCAGTGGCCCTTACCACCTACCTCTGACATTTACTATGATGTCATTAACTATTACGTTATTTACTCATATTGACATTTTGACCACAGCTGTGATTAAAGACACTAGGTAATTTTTATGATTTTTATTTTAAAAATGAAACAACCAAAGCCCAATTGTATATGAGAGTTACTGTCATGTGTGTTTCAAATGCAGATGAATAATTTATTTACATGAGACATATAGTGCTGACTTCACAAATACCTTACGCATAATAATACTTTTTTAACTTTATAAATAGCAAAAACTAACAAATGAATTTAGGGTCCTAGAAATCAATTACTAGACAGTGTATTAGTCCATTCCCACGCTGCTGATAAAGACATAGCCAAGACTGAGTAATTTATAGTGGAAAGAGATTTAATTGACTCACAGTTTAGCATGGCTAGGGAGGCCTCAGGAATCTTACAATTATGACAGAAGGGGAAACAAACACGTCCTTCTGCACATAGCAGCAGTAGAGAGAAGAATGAGTGCCCAGCAAAGAGGGAAGCCCCTTATAAAACCATCAGCTCTTGTGACAACTAACTATCATGAGATCAGGATTGGGGAAACTGCTCCCATGTTTCAATTACCTCCACCTGGTCCTTCCCGTGACACAAGAGTAGGGGGACTACAATTCAAGATGGGATTTGGGTGGGGACACAGCCAAACCAAATCATTCTGCCCCTGGCCCTTTCCGGATCTCACGCCCTTATAATTCAGAACACAATCATTTCATTCCAATAGTCCCTCAAATTCTTAACTAATTTCAGTGTTAACTGAAAAGTTCAAGTCCATAGTCTTAGCTGGGACACAACAAGTCCCTTCCACCTATAAGCCTGAAAATCAAAAGCAAGTTAGTTACTTCCTAGATACAGTAGAGGTACAGGCATTGAGTAAATACAGCCATTCCAAATGAGAGAAATTTGTCAAAACAAAGGGGTTACATGCCCCATACAAGTCCAAAATCCAGTGGAACAGTCATTAAACCTTAAAGTTCCAAAATGATCTGTTTTGACTCCGTGTCTCACATCCGGGTCACACTGATGCAAGAGGTGGGCTCTCACAGCCTTGGGCAGCTCTGCCCCTGTGGTTCTGCAGGATACAGTTCCCCTTCCAGCTGTTTGCATGGGCTGGCATTGAGTGCAGCTTTTCCAGGCCCACGGTGCAAGCTGTAAGTGGATCTACCATTCTGGGGTCTGGAGGACAGTGGCCCTCTTCTCACAGCTCCACAAGGCAGTAGCCCAGTGGGAACTCTGTGTGGGGGCTCTGACCCCACATTTTCCTTCCATACTCTCCTAGCAGAGGTTTTCCCTGAGGGCTCTGTCCCTGCAGCAAACTTCTGCCTGTACATCCAGGCTTTTCCATACATCCTCTGAAATCTAGGTGGAGGTTTCCAAACATCAGTTATTGACTTCTCTGCACCCTTAGGCCTAACACCACATGTAAGCCACCAAGGGCTATAGCTTGCACCCACTGAAGCAACAGCCTGAGTTGTACATTAACCCTTTATAGTCACCACTGGAGCTGAAGCAGCTGATACACAGGGTGCCACGTCCCAAGGCTGCATAGAGCAGGAGGAACCCACAAAACCATTTTTCCCTTGTAGGCCTCTGAGCTTATGATGGGATATCTGCAACCACCTGGACCAGCCTGGATTTCATTGTCCTTATCACTATCAACGTTTAGTCAAAGCCAGTCTTCCCACATCTTCCTGTCTTGTGAGCTCTAGGAAGTTCCAACTAGTCTCTAGGAAGTTCCAAACTTTCCCACATTCTCCTGCCTTTTTCTGAGCCATCCAGGCTGTTCTAGTCTCTGCCTGTTACCTAGTTCCAAAGTCACTTTCACATTCTCATGTATCTTTATAGCAGTAACCCACTCTCTCAATGCCAACTTACTGTCTTAGTCTATTCTCATGCTGCTATGAAGAATTACCCAAGACTGGGTAATTTATAAGGAAAAGAGGTTTAATTGACGCACACTTCAGCGTGGCTGGGGAGGCCTCAGGAAACTTACCATCATGGCAAAAGGGGAAGCAAAGACATTCTTCTTCATATGGCAGCAGGAGAGAGAAAAATGAGTGGCCAGTGAAGGGGAAAGCCACTTATAAAACCATCAGGTCTTGTGAGAACGAACTCCCTATCACAAGAACAGGATGGGGGAAACTGCCCCTGTGATTCAGTTATCTCCACCTCATCTCTCCCACAACGTGTGGAGATTATGGGAACTATAATGCAAGGTGAGATTTGGGTGGGGAACAACTATATCAGACAGTTTAAATCTAGCTTATGCAAAGGGACCTACTAGTAACAGAGAAGATAGAGAGGAAATGTAATACAGGGTCACCAAAGAGAGAAGGAGAAATCTCTCTGTACTGCTTGATTTCTGCACTGGAATTTCCCTTCAAAGCGCTTTTCCTGACTACAACAACTGAAAGCAAATGTCATGTCTGGAAACCAGCTCTGAACTCAAGCCAAGGGCAGGCAAAACTACAACTATTGTTTTTTATTGAAATTAGCAAGCATGGTCTTGTTATGACTAAATAGAACCAGGTTCAGAAAATTTAGAAAAAACCATTGTGCATTTTAGGCTGTGATATCATATCAAGTAAAAGTATCCTTTTTATCCTTTTAAATATTAAAATGACAAATATGGAAGTTGTGGGTAGTTTTTATAATTTTTACTTTCCTGTATTTCATGTAGGAACTGCCTTTCTTAAGCACAAATTGTAAAGATAAACTAATTTCATAATTTGAAATTCTGATTTTTAAAAATCATAACTTCTTTTTGTTATCTTTCTTAAATCATTAGGAAATATACAAATGAAAATGTTTTTTCTCTTAGTCCTAGAGAATATTTATGCCCTTCAGAGGCAATCCCTTTACTCAACTTCCCTTGGAGTCTTTTCTTAACTTAAATATATGTCCACATCAAAGAAGGGGTACAGTAGTAAACATTTAAACAATTATTTGTTAAATAATAATTATTTAATTCTTCAAATAATTCAGAAATAGAACTTGAAAAGTTTTATATTTTTACGCAGCTATTGCTGTGAACGTTGAATAACAACAAATGTGTCTATGTGATGTGTGGTCTGTTTTTTTAAATACTGTAATGCAGTTTCTTTAGCATTTCTCGAATGTGGCAGCAGCCTCCAGTCTTTACCTGCTGCAGGACTGTGAGTGCAGAAAGGCCTCCTGCTAGGAATGTTTGATGTTTCAACTGAAGAACCTGAAATGTGGGGAACCGAAGTTCTAAAGCAAGAGCACTACTGTTCCCATTTGATTTAAAGTTATATATGGTACTCTGTGAGACCATGTAAAGGGTGTTAACTCTAGGAATAACACAGGATTCTGTTATCAGCTTTAATAACAGCAGTTCCCTCTGCGGTACTCATTTACCTGAGATTCATTTTCCATTCATTTATAATTTCTTTTTCTCTCTGTAATGGTGTTTTCAAAAGAAGCAACATATTTAGGGTTTTATTAAATTAAGATTTTGGAACTTAAAGTTTATTTTAATGAGATAATTACTATATCATGTTTATACTTATATGAAATTTATGTCATTGGAAACAGTAAGGTTCTAAAATATTTTCTATGATTTTGAGTATGCAGCTGTTCAAATAATATTTTTAGAAAAACTGTGTTATCCTTAGGCTAGTTTAATGTTTAATAAATTAGTCAAAATGGGTCACATTTTGATGAAAGTATAGCAGTTACTACAGATATGATTTAAATTACTCAACCCAATGATTTAAAATCCCTTGAAGATGAATTTAAAAGCAAGATTTAAAAAAATTTTTAGATGATAATTTAAAGAAAAAAAGAATTTAACCTAGTTTCTTTTCAAATTCTATGCAAGACTTTATTTTAAAATAAAATAATTAAAATGAGGCTAAATGACAGCTTCTAAACAAAACATCTACTGTGCATCCCCCACATGTTTGCTTTTTAGTTAACCACTTGGTATCATTTAGCCACTATAACAATTATAATTAAAACTACCTCATAACAGAAATCTGGTCTTTGCTTATACATCAGTATACTTTTGAATATAGAAATTCAAAAGAAATTTCAAACAGTCCCAATAAAATTAGAGAATGGGTGTTCTTTTCCAACAAAATAGCGTGTCTTTGGCTGGCTAAGTTTACAGAGTGTGCAGCATGGAATTGGGGGCGGTGTGGGAGGGCTGGGCTTCCTTCTTGCCCATCAGTAACTCACCTGAAGTTACACAGGCTGTGTGGCCTATTTTGCCTTCCTTTGGTAAAGTTCTGTGGTTCCATGATCTTCTGATGTGGGAAGAAAATCTTGAAATAAGATGGCACTGAGAAGGCAAACATGCACGCTGGGGAGAGGTGTCTGCCTCTTTCAGGTTGGAATATCCACACACCTGTGATAGAGCCTGTGCTCTTTATCTACTCCACTTGGTCTGGGATAATTAATACATGAGAATTGGGGAGAAAGGAAGGAAAAGGAAAGGAAGATGGGAGAGAGAGATGCCTTGCTTTGTAACTCTTTTGGGTGTTAATAATTTGCATTTGGCTCTGCTTCTAACGTCTGGAATCCTTCCACTCCTCCTGTCCCACTGCGGTCACCATAATTCAAGCTTCCCTCACCTCTCATCTGAACTACTGTAGTATCCTCCTAAGTGACCACTCCAAATCTGCCCTTGGCCCTTCCCAGGTCTATAAATCATCTCCACCCAGCAGACCTGAGTAATCCTCTTTAATACCTGTATCAGGCCACTTATCTGGGAAAAGCCACAGAGATTTTATCATCAAACTTGGAATGAAACTTAAACTCCTATCTTGTCTCCAGGCTGTTTTTCCAAACTTAACTCCATTCTGTGTTTCACCTCAGTCACTGTCTCAGCCAGAATGCCGTTCCTTTTTGTTCCTCAAACCTGCCTTCCTTCCTTGTTTCCACATTAGGACTTCACATGCGCTCCTCTCTGCTGGCCTTCCCTCACAGATTTTCACATGGTGTTCCCTCCTTCTCTCTCTATATATATTTTTTACTCAGCACTTGCTTCATGAAAGTTTTGACCTGTTGATCATCTGTCTTTCCCTACTAGAACGTTAGTACTGTGAGAACAGGGTCTATTTTGTTCTTTGCTATAACTGCCTGATACATTCAGCCATTCAGAACTTTTGAGGATAAGTGATTGTAGTTAAACCTTCGGAAATGATGTGAGTAAGAATCATTTTATCATAGGGATAGTGTTGGGCTCTCAGTTCATTGTGTTTAGTGACTAGGTTATACTAGATCATACAAGGCTATGCTTAGCATAAACGCGATGCCTTTCACAGTGGGTTATTAAAGCAGATTTGGAATTAAGTATCTATACCAGTTAGCAGTTAGTTCTACATTCCATTCATGGATAGAAATACAATGTTGATTCCAATTAATATTTCTGTACTGCCAATGCCATCTAACAGGTTTGTAATTGGGAGTAAAAAATGAGTAATTATATTTATTAAAGACATTTAATGTCAAATTTCTAATCTGTTTTATTTTTTGTGTTTTGTCTAAGTAATTTTGACAGTGAAATCTAAATAACTATTTTATAATTCTTTCAGTCCTTATATTGGCAACTTTATGTTGGGAATAATTTCCAGCAAGAAAATTGCTTTCATGTATTTTATAATGACCAATTCTATTGACATTTCTTTTGTTTTACAGATTTATGAAAGTGGATTTTTCAGATAAAGCTTGTTAGATTATTTCACCGTGATAAGCGTTGCTTATTTTGGTGAATATAAATGAATGA
This sequence comes from Cacajao melanocephalus, assembly GCA_963573385.1. Taxonomy (NCBI): domain Eukaryota; kingdom Metazoa; phylum Chordata; class Mammalia; order Primates; family Pitheciidae; genus Cacajao; species Cacajao melanocephalus. The sequence goes on from CAUYLG010039943.1 coordinate 57,966, forward strand.
AATTGAATTATTTTAAACATATGAAGTAATTATTTGTAAACAGTAGTTTTTCACATTTGATTTGTGTTCAATGAATTTACCTGTTGAAAAAAGTCATAGATTTATTACTTTAGAAGTCCAAATCCAAAAATAAGTATACTTCAAGGCGCAAAGTTCTTGGAAAGTACCTCATCAAGAAAATCTTATAGTTCCCTGATCACTGTAAGGGATTTGAATCTTCATATGGCATCTGTTTGGGGTTACAGGAAGGGTATGCATTAGTCTAACCAATGTTTGTAAGAGTGATTTAGTCTGACCTCTGAGAGACCTGATACCCTCTTGAAATATGCCCTTATGAAAAGTAAGGTGGCAAAAGAGATGATTACTTAAACGGGCTAGAAGGGAGTTGATGGAGACAAAAGAACTCTGTGATTCATGGTAATAGAAGAATCAGGGTATTCCCGGTATCCAAATATCATAGCTTGAGCTGAGATGTGTTAAGAGCATTAGTAGAGCAGAGTCTCTGCCAAATTGACAGATAGATGCTCCTAATATGCTGTCTGCTGGGTAGAGACAGGCCTGGGAGCTAGGGGAGGACTGCGCCCACAGATGGAGAATGTGGGCCTAGAAGAGGTGAGGCAGTGCTTAACGGCAGGGATTGCCTGAACTCATTGGAACTGAGATGGGAGCTAGAAGTAAAAGCATCGTCTCACTCACCCACTTTCGTAATCTTGTTGATGATAATTTGTCTTTTACAGTTATGTAATTTGCTTTTCAAAAGATAAAGTTGTACCTTAAACTTTGTTAATTACTACCACTTAATTATTATGTTAAGTATAGACTTCACATAGGGTAGCCACATATCACTAGACCAAACCTATTCAAATTGTAGGGGATATCTCTTTGAATTTTTAAAAGTCATTATTTTTCTTCAAGGGGAAAGATTAAACCAAGCCATATTTAGAAAATAAAGTCAGACATGGAGCGCGTAGTTACGAACGTAAGCAGCTGAAAAGGGAAAAGTCATTCTGGTTGAAAGGCAGGTGTTGAATATCTGCTAACGGGAAGCGCAGAGTTCGGAGGCTGCACCCAGCACACACTGCACGGGGGGAGCGAGGAAGCAGGTTTCACAGCCACCTCCTCCTCTGGCCTTGCCACAAATTCCTGTCCCCTTGGAAAAGTCATTTTATTTCTGTGCACCTCAGACTTTCCTAATACAAAATGAAAGGATTGGGATAGATTTCCTCTTAAGATACCTTCCTGCTCTAAATTTCCAAAATTCAATGAAAATGAAAGCCTGGTTCATAGCCATGAAAGTGTACCAGGGGATTTGGATGACAGCCTAGCCAAGAGCCTACATTATACTTGATTTCTTCAGTACCACTGAGGCAACAGGAATGTATGATGCACTCCTCATGGGACTCATGATAGAAGTGACTCTCATGATTAAAATGACACTAATTTTTAATTCCATTTACTGTCCTAGCTGTTACTTGTATGGGCTCTTTAATGCCATCATTCTTCCTTCATGAAGTAATACGTACTTAGGCTTCACTCCTGAAATACAGAAGTCTTTCTAGTCCTTATTATACATGTGCAAATGCTATGCTGACCAGTCTTATATTGTTGTGTTCTAGAGACCGTGTAATTGGTTTGATGATGACTGCCTGTGATCTTTGTTCTGTGACAAAACTGTGGCCTGTTACAAAACTGACGGCAAATGATATATATGCAGAATTCTGGGCTGAGGTATGTCCTCGATTCTTTTGTTAACATAGATAGGAGAAATTAAATGTATGGATAAATTGCTAAGAATACCTTAGTTGTTCATGTTGATAGTTATCTTAGAAAACTGTGGTGAATCACGTACTGAAGGATTTAGCAGTTATGCAGATACAAAGAGAGAATGATCATTCTTTTACATGTTACTTGCATATGTGTCTAATTCTCTGAGCTCAACTGAAAGAGTTTAGGAATTTATTCACTGAACAATAGTGTCACAGTTATCTTACTTAACAGCTGATCTTTTGTTCATTCAATAGACATTACCGGCCATCTACTTTAGATAGGCACTGGCCAAAGAACTCAGAGGATCCCATAATATGGGATATATCTGCCTGCAGTTAAATATTCAGGAGAGTAATTGTTTTGCACCATAGACATTGAGAATATGTAAATATAATCAATAGTCCCCTCACCTGTAAACTATGAGTTCCTCAGAATGTATGGAATGTTAATTCATAATAGTCCTGAAACAACACACAAATGACTTATATTAACACCTTTTCTTGACTGAATTATGCAATTTATCAGTAATGTGCATTGTACTGCTCAATTTGCTTATTGAATTGTATGTAAGTAAGTAGAATATAATTCTATCCAGTGGAGTAACAAATACCTAGGTCTTTACGTGTTAAAAAATTACTTTATGAAAAAAACTATAACTCTTTTGAGTACCTCTTCTGGTTTGATGAAATAAAAGTAAATTTGGAGGACAAAGCAGCTGGTGATTCAATCATCTATCTCACTCATACGGAAGAATGTATGTAAAATATAAACAACAAATTAGCCACAAGTTTAGTGGGAAGAGTTTATCATGTTGAATTATTTCATAATAGTAAAGCCAAAGTATTTTTTACTGTATGAAGATCACAGACTTTGAGTTGATTATACTCCTGGCATGATTTCTCCCAGAATGCCTTGTACATCATGTATGCATGGTTTTGCATGAGCTTTCTCTTTATTTTATTGTGTGTGTCGGAACCTAGTTACCGTCAGACTCAAGTAGGAAGAGTCATATAGATGTACAGTTGACCCTTGAACAACACAGGTTTGAACTGTGTGGATCCACTTCTGTGCAGATACTTTTCAGTAAATATATTGGAAGATTTTTTGGAGATTTGTGACAAAAATACAGAACAACATGGCCTAGAAATATTGAAAAAATTTAATTTAGGTATGCCATAAATGTATAAAGTATGTGTAGATACTAGTCTGTATTGTCATTTATTACCATAAAATACACACAAATATATGATAAGTTAAAATTTATCAAAACTTACGTACACACTATTATAGACCGTGGCGAGAAATGTAAACAAACATAAAGATGCCATATTAAATTGTAACTGCACGAAGTTGACTGTAGTACATATGGCACTACTGTAATAATTTTGTAGCAACTTCCTTTTGCTATTGTGGCGAGCTCCAGTGTTGCAAGTATCCACTTAAAATACTGTGCTTGAAACGCTCTGTGACGCTGATCATCTCTGAGCAATTCGTCTCTCCACTAAATCATTTACTACAGTAAAAAGTGATCTCTTGTGGTTCTTGCATATTTTTCATTGTGTTAGTGCAATACCGTAAGTCCTGAATAACACCATGGGACCTGTTTAGAGTTACACTGGGATGCTGGAAGTGCTCCTAAGAAGTAAAGAAAAGTCATGACATGACAAGAAAAAGTTCAGTTGCTTGATACGTTCCCCAGATTGAAGTGTGCAGCTGTGGCTGCTGACATACTAACGTAAATAAATCCCACGTGAGGATCATTTCAAAAAAGAAGAGGAAACTCATGAAGCCATCTCTCCAGCTGTGCCAGCAGGAGCAAAAATCTTGCGCTGTTTGTGAAATAACTTTTTATCTCATGCTAAAAAGGCACATTTTGTTTAGGTATAGGATTGCTATGAGAAAGGCATAACTATAGATTGTAATATGATTTCTGTATTCTGGATGAATGTGGAAAACATGCAGTCATTAAAGGACAACTTAAAGCAAAAGGAAGGTGCAGGATTAAAAGCTGTGGAGATTTTAATGCCAAAATGTGACCAATATGTAACGGAGATTTTTTTCCCCTCTCTATTATTCGCTAGTTATTCAGTCCACAGATGTTGATTAGGCTCTGTGCATGCTCTTAGGCGCAATCTTCACTGACCTCATCATAGTCCATAGAAAGAAGCAGAAATATATTCACCAAGTCCTAACAGTTGATCCCAGTATCTATAAAGTCCTGCCTTTTCTCTCCATCCTCACAATCATTCCTTCCCTTGCTTTAGATCGTCACCAAATCATGCCTGGGGTGCTGTGACTTTTTAACTGAATTCCCCACCTTTACCTTTTAGAATCTGTGCAAAAATAATGAATAATGTGGTCTTTGGTGCCAGGTTGCTTGAGATTAAAAGTCTGCTTTGGCACTTGGTATTTAACCTCACGCCAGTTTATCAGGCAGGGATGATGATGATGCAGATTCCATCAGTACCCTGCATCAGGTCCTCTGCTGTAATGCAGACCAAAATCGACCTCCGTGTGGAGAGCTCATGTGGCTGGCCCCCTGCCCACTGCCTGTGCAGGCATATTTCCTGTCTCAGCCCCTCGCTGTCGTGTAGGTCTTTGTTCCCCGCAGCCTCTACCTGGACCGCGCTCCTGCCCTCTGCATTCTGTTAAAGCCGCAGATTGGCTCAGCCCTCCGTTATAGGCATGGTCCATCGCACTGGGTCCTTTTCCATTTTAGCATTTTTGTTTCGAGTACATATTCAAATCTGTTTGTTTAAAAAGCTGTTTCCTTGTTTGACTTGTCAGGTCTTTGAGAGCAAGGGGCTTAGCATGTCTCTCACTTTTGGATACAGAAGCAAAAAGTTTGAGACCACTGATTTTTAAATTAAAGTGGTAACAGTGGAGCAGCAGCTATGCTCAAAGTGGCTTTGCTTTGTCAGGACGAGTGCTGTGGTCCTGTATGTAAAAATTCCTCATTTTGGTTATAGTAATTTGTTTGTAGGCCCTATTTTAGCAAGTCTGGGGAAGTTTCTAGACTGTACTTCTGATTTCTGAAAACATGACTAACATTACTAAAATAATAAATATAAGGGAAGAGTAGGGAGTTAGGAAAAATAGGAAATCTTAAGGAAGAAGATTGTAGCAAATTTTAACTTTAACAAACAAATAAAAAGCAAGATAATTTATAAAATCTGTAAAATGGGAATAAAATATCTTAAAGTATTTCATGAGGGTTAAATGAAATAATATTTACGAATTACTTAGCTCAGCGCCTGCAACGTAGTGAATCTTTGGTAACTATTACCTATAAGTGTAAATTAGATGATGTCTGTAGTCAGCTGTTCTGTGTCTTCACTAACATATTTTGGCAGACTATTGTTGTTTATTCTTCCTCTGTAAATGTTCCTCTGGAAAGCCACACTTCACTGAGTTCCATGCATTGGAAGATCATTTGAAAGAGAGAAGGGCCTGGAGGTTATTCCATATCTTGTTTCTTCTCACTGTTTACTGTATCTCCTCTTATTATCACATTTTTTACTAACTTCTGCAAAATGAAACCAGTAATGATGGCAGGGTTTCTGGTAATTCAGTAGTGGAGAAAATCAAGATAAAGTACAAAATAATGGTACATTAAGTGTTTCATTATTTTGACATTTTTTTCTTGGGTTAACAACCACAAATATTATTTGTTTTGAAGAAAATGAATGAGTAAAGGGAATAATTATGTAATATGAAAATTTTATAACAATTTGAAATTTGAGAAAGCATGATTTTTCCCCCCATTTATTTTAGGGTGATGAAATGAAGAAATTGGGAATACAGCCCATTCCTATGATGGACAGAGACAAGAAGGATGAAGTCCCACAAGGCCAGGTATGAATTATTAAAGTAAATTGTAATTGCTCAAGTCAAATAGTTTAAGGTGGACATCAAATCATACATGAATGGAAAGCATATGTCATCTTATGATATGTTAAGGATATTCGAGGCAGGTCTGGTGAGTAATATAGAAACTTTAGAAATGTATCTTACAGGAGTTGAGAACTAGAAAAAGAACAGCTGTTTACCCTGGAATAATCATCTACTCAGATGAGCCTTCACTTCCTAAGACACCAAGAAAGTAGACTCTAAAAGAGTTTATACTTTTAATCTGGGTTTGACCACCACCTCCAACCACTGATTCTGTTCCCAAGGCTAAAAGCCACCGTGAGGAATGCTGAGGGCTGGCTGCCTTGTGGACTGGAAAGACTTAGTGCTCAGGGGACAGAACCTAGAACACCTGAAACCTTCTCCATTTAGACAGGGTCTGGGGACAGTAAGACCAATGTTAGGATGTCCCTGTGGATTTAAAGAATTCACACTGCCTTTGCCGTGACTCCTTTCTACAGCTGCCGTTGCAGTCAATAGGCTTCCTTTTCTGACTTGAAATAGAGTGGGTGGGTAAATTTGAGTTGTTATATTTTTAACAGGCAGAAAATATTTTGTCATTGGCTAAACAAAGATATTTTTGGAGAGTTACATTACAGATTTTGATTCAGGTCCATTTTTTTCTGACAAATAATGCTTACTATTTTCGTACATTTTGCGTTTTGTCTCAGCGTAAGTTGACATTATTATCCTCTTTCCAGGTCTTACTACGTAATTTATTTTTTTTCTAAGGTTTTCAGAGGTCTTGTGCCTCATTATTTTGCATCTGTGTATGTGTGGTGTAATGTATTTCTGAGAGTATGGTTTTTGTTAACTATCTAATCTTCTAATGGCATAACAAGGAAGTTAGTTATGGGCAAATAATTATGATACAGATAAGTTTAGAAAATGTTTCAAAAATCCACAGCATGGTGGTTTTTGATAAGTTCTCAAATTTCCCTACTTTTAAAACAATTAATTTATACAAAATTTAGGCATGTCCACAGCTCACAGAGGGCACCAGCACAACAAAGAGGGAATGAATGGGCATTGCCTCCACTCATGTCCATGTCTTGTTTTTCTTATGGCGTGCTCACTTTTCCTTCTTGATTTGAAAGGGGTCCTGAATACCTATCATGTTTACTGCAAGTGTATTTTGCAGTTTTTGTCGCATTTTGCCATTGTTTATGGAATTTTCCCATGTATGGAATCACAGCTGTTAGTCCTTTCTGTTTGGTGTCTGCTTTTCATATTGTATTTGAAAAGTTCTTTCCCACCTTGAGATTAAATATATATGCTTATATTTTCTTTCATTACTTTTTTATGACTTTACATTTGATTTGTTAACTTATTTGGAATGTATCTTGTTACATCATTTAAGAGTGAGATCTAAAATTATTTTCCGTCCAAATAGTTAGCAGTCATCCCGACAGAATGCATGGGATAGCTGGAAATTCCTCAGTGATGCTGTCAGGCTATGAGTTTTATTCTAGTGTTTTTAGTTATGATAGTAGTTTGTTTTAGAATAGTTTGATTTTCATTTACAGAATAAGAAAGGTTTAAAGAAAATTTTCTATGATCAGTTAATATTTTACCAACTATATTGCTTCTAAATAGTTGATTACTGTGAAATTATTTTTTGCCATAATAATGAAATACTCTAATTTCTAGTAATTAATATTTTTTCTGGGATCTTCTGCCCCATGACATCTGCTAAATATTAGAATAAAAAGCCTCTGCATACGCCATAAAGTTAAAAATGGAAACAACACAGGCGCTATTCTAGTAAGAGTGCGGTGACGAAAGACTTTATAGCAGGAGAAAGCAAGAAGGAGCCACATAAATTAGAGCCTTCTGTATGCTTTGATGCATCTCAATGAAGTTCAGTATTTTAGAGAAATAGGTGAGCTGTGGTTTGGGGGTCACCTCATCTAGACAGCTCATTTTATCTTGTACATGTTGCAGCCACTTGGCCAGTGACTTATGCCCAGACAATCTGTGTTCTCTGGCTAATCATTGCGTATCTTTTACATGTGGCCTTCAGTAGGCCAGTCTGAGGTAGCGTCATTTATTTACATGGTGACCCAGAATTCCTAATAAAATATTCTTTATGTTTTGTTTAAAGTACTACAGATTTTAAAACTTTGAAATCTGATATATTAAAAGAACAGTAAATGGAAAGAGCTATGATAAAACCAATGACATTTATTTTAATTCAAATAAGAGGGCAAGGAGGATGAATAAAATATTGAGAGACCACACAAGGCAGCAAAGCCAAGAGCAGAAGACAGGCAGAATGCGCTGGGTCACCCTGAGCCCGAGGGCGGAAGGAGCCATGTGTGCGCAGGAGTAGCAGGCTGTGTGCTGAAGTGTCTGCAAGAAAGCACTGAGGGTACCGGAGACAAGCACAGACCTTGAATAGCAACTGGCCGATCTATTAGCAGAATGTCATTTAATGTACTTGGGTCTTAGATTTCAACAGGTATTAACTTTTGTAATATGTTTTGAATCATTATGTGTTTTATTTCTAGAATGCATTTTAAAATGCACTCTATAATAGTATTCATGGAACCCAAATATCACATACAGCAAAACTAGGACATTTAATTTTATAATTAAGCTTCAGAAACAGAACATTCACTTAAGAAATAGAAGTATCACTAGAATTGCTAACGTGCACTTTTGTTTCTTGTCCGTGGTTTTTGCACGGAGGCAGCTTGGATTCTACAATGCCGTAGCCATTCCCTGCTATACAACCCTTACCCAGATCCTCCCTCCCACGGAGCCTCTCCTTAAGGCATGCAGGTATGTATAACGGTTGAAGCTGTAACAGTATTTTTCTAAAAACCTGAGATCTGTATAGGATTGTTTTACTCCATCGGTGTGTTGTGGGCTGTGTGTCTGTCTAGGTGCTGAGTCGTCGTGCTCAGGGGCTCGGGGCCTCCTTACCTGGCTTCCCCAGGGGTGTGACTTATTTCCTTTGCTTCGATTCTCCTCAAAGATGAGCCTCAGGCACCTTGGGTGCTCAGGCAGCTGCTTCTGGCTGCACTCTGAAGAGAGGGACAGTGGGAACAGGCTAGGAGCTGGGGCCAGACATAGTCAGGACCCAGATGACCAAGTGACTTTGAGGGTGTCTGTCTCGGTATGGGGGACCCTTCCCGACGTTCAGTCGGGGTGGGGTGCTAGTTGTTTCTTTCAGAAAAGGAGTTTGTGCGCTCCTTGCAAGGCCAGCTTGGTTTCAGACCTCACGAGAGCTGCACTTGTGCTGAGGGGACCTTGTCACTGGAGAGCCTCAGGCTTGGGATAGAAAGGCCTTGGCCGGGGTGCCTCACTCTGCGAAGTGACAGATGGAGTGGGTCCTGCAAGAGGAAGAGGGGCCCCTGGCTGTCCTGACTCGTCTGGCCACAGTGTGTCCCTGCGTGGTACACTGTGCATCCTTGAAGAGTGTCTATTCGTATAAAGTCCTTCAAACACCAAAAAGGAGGAAAACGTATTTATGGTTATTTTGCAGAGGACCCGCCCAATGCTGTTTTTAAAAAGACAACGCAGTGGTGTCTATTCAGGATGCCTGTGCAGGAAGAAGCTGACTAAATCACAGATTCTTGTCTAATGGAAGAAGGGGACCTTACGTGGATAACCCCTTCCTCTTTAAGTCTTTTCTTTTCCTTCCAGAAAGACATTTAAGCCATCTGTTACCTTCTAGATTCATATTTCTCCCTATTCCTTCCTCATCCTTTTTAAGAGTGAACTCAGTTAAGAACCTTGGATAGTTTTAAAGATTTTCATTTTACTTTATGAATTCCCTCTGAGGAAGTCAACGGGTGATAGCCAGCAGCTGTGCATGTGAGTCCTTTGCAGGTGAATTGGCTCAGGGCCATGTTTTAACTTCTTAGCCATAGCTATACCTGGGCGGGGTGGAGTGGAGGCACTGTGGGAGGGCGGAGGACAGACGCTGTCCAGAGAGTTTTACACAAAACCAGAAACTTAATATACTCTTAATTTCTGCTGTTGAAACTTTTTTTTTTACTTTTTTCAAGGAAAACAAACAAGACCAATAAGCAATATTAAAAAGTTTATATGTATAGTGTTTAAGAGATGGTTTCTCCTTCCTCCCTGCTTCTGTGGAGATGAATGTAGCATCCCACCTTGTTTTGTTGAGCCTTAATTGACCTTAATCCCTGGTTAGATTATCAAAGTCTTAACTTACTACAAATACCTAAGTCATAATGGGAAATATGGAGTGTAAGGCCAGATGATACTTGAGAGAACTGGGTTATAAAAGTGTGTGCAGAATTAAAGAGAAAGTGGAATATCAACGTAAATTCAAAGATGTTTAAAAAAAACCTAGACAATCTTCAAAAGTCCTTTCTGTCCAGAAATCCTGTGTGTTTTACGCCAGGTATTTGGAAGCCAGGGCATGAGTGCTGACTGTGTGTGCCCAGCACTGCAGGGAGCTGTGGAGGCGCCTTCCCAGTGAAGCTCTGAGAACAGTGTCCACTGTGTGGGCAGCTCTGCCGCACTCCTGCTTCCGTATCGTTGGCTAGACCACAGAATCTCTTAACGGCCATTTGAATCTTATTAACACTTAAAAAGTTTATGATGTATCATTGGTGTTCAAGGAAACATACCAAAATTAGTGTATGGCTTTTTCCAGTATATCAGAAAGTTTCTAGGGTCTGGAAAAATGATACTTGATGATAGGTTACAAAGTTTAAAAGGGACATACTTTTCAGTTATATTTTAAGGTTTTGTCTATCTGAATGTGGCTTAGCCTGTTTGCTAAAATAAATTTAAGAGAATTTTGAAACTGTGCCGCATAGGAGTTTTGTGTTTGCCAATGCCAAGATTCCCTTGTGACTTTACACTGGAAAGTGGCTAAGAGACCTGCTGGGGTAGCCCTGTGGAGTGAGATGGTTGTGTGGTCGTTGTGATCGCGCAGTTAGAGATGACAGTGCCCGTGACAGTTGAACTACAGACACTGCAAGAGAAAGAGGAGAGGACTGGAGACATGGGGCTGCCTCGGGTGAGGCGTCACCAGAGCACAAGCACAGTTTTACTGTAACAAGAAAATTTCAAAAGTTTGTGCCGGGCGTTAACTTAGGATGACTTTGTATATATGACACAGTGTTCAGAATAAGAACCAGTGTAAGGTGAGGAGGTTAGAGCCCTCCAGGGAGACGCGCTCTCGGCACTTCTCAGTAGGAAGGTCCGTGTTGTCACCGAGTATTCCTCCTGCTGCTGCATCTGCTCCTTTCCACCATCCCGCAGATTCCTCAGAAGTACACCCTAGGGCTCTTTCCCTGTTCAAGGTCATCCTTCTTACTAAGAAAGGATATACGCTGAGCCTTAGCATTGCTGCTGCTCTTGCAGGCCAGAGCAGATAAACCAAGATGTCCCTGACCCCGTGGTGCCACTGAGTCTCTTTCCTGAGCAGCCGTCACAAGAGCCCGCCTGGCTGTGTCACACTAGTGACCATCAGCTGTCAGAGGGCCTCACAAAATGCCGCTGTGCAGAGCTATGGCACAGGACTGTTTGGTTAGTTTTCAAGACAAAGTCCAGAAATCCTTTAATAAGCTTCACCTGAAACTGCGTCTTTGATCCCTAGGGATAATCTCAGTCAGTGGGAGAAGGTGATTCGAGGGGAGGAGACTGCAACGTGGATTTCATCCCCCTCCGTGGCTCAGAAGGCAGCTGCATGCGAAGACTGAGCACGGGTCACCTGAAGCGCCGTCCCACCCACAGATCCTCATCTTGCTTCTTTGACACTTTTTCCTTTTTTTGGGGGGGTGGGGGGAACCTACACCTGGTAACTGGGGTGCAGACCTCTTCAAGAAGGTAACATCGAGTAAATAAGTCAAGCAAAGGACTTCCTGCCAGTCTCTTCTGTGAGGCATCATAGACACTGAACAACCAGGACCACCCCACGTTCAGAAATCAGCTGGCCAAGTGACTCCATTTGACTTGCAAACCAGCCTTTTCTAATAGGCTCATATTGCTGAGGCCTTAATGGAAATGGACAAAAATTCTTCAGAAGGGGTACTTTTCCACTGCATCTTTCTAATAAGGATTGAAAATGGTACTATTACGGTATTGTACTTGGGCTCTGACATCAATGTTGCTTTGATGTTGTTGGTTATAAATAGGAGTTTTTACACATTACTATCGTAAATGTTCATGTGTGACCTACGTGTAATTCACTTGAGTCATAGTCCACAGCCTCAGGACAAATGTCATTGAGGTTACAGAGTAAGCCCTGATGGGAAAACGTCAAATTCTTATTTCAGAGCTTCATGAATTTAGTTAGACAGACTAAACATATTCTTTTAAGTTCAAACTAAAGGGCTGAGATGAATAAATTTAACACTAAAAGAGGTAGACCTTAAGAGATGAGGTACACATTACAACAAATCTTAGAACTTCAAGTATCAGTTCAAAAGATGCCAATTTTTAAATTTTTTTCATTGATGTCTTGGCAATTTTACTGAACCCTTTGCATAAAGAACAAAATAAAAGCAAGGCATTGTAAATTTTTTTAACAGACAACTCTTACGGATTTAAAGTGTAAATTTTTCATAGTGATTTCTTTATGTTTTCACTTTGTGTTATTGCAGAATTTTAGACTCATATTCACAATGAAAGGTTTATTCATAACATTGTTTAATGAAAGTACCATACGTTTCTTTTTTAAATATCAAACCATAAAATGTGTCTTTTGTGGTTTTACTTTGACCTGCTGCATTCACCTCTTGTTTATCTCTTTCCATATGCTGCATGGTCATACTTCATGAGCTTTCTGTCCATAGCACAGAAACAGAAGCAGGAAGTAGCACGATCATGTTGGACCTTCTTTCCGTTCTCTTTACTCTTCTCGCAGATCAAATCACTCCATAGAAACCTGTGGTTTCTTCTATACAGCTTTTTGGTTGACTAGTATTACTATACAATGTAAGTGTTTTGAACAATACAAAAGTAATACCTTGCACCCCTTCCTACAGAGATTATAAGGTAATCACTTCTGGTGCCTATTAATACTTTAAAGATTTTTAGCACAATGGCACAGTAACCTCCAACCCTGTTCTAACCTGAAGGAATCAGACAGAGGCTCAGGAAGTGACAGGCCAATCATAACAAATAACTTATTGACTTTTCACGTGGCAGGAAACTGGAATATCACTTTTAATAAAATAAAATTGAAAAATATGCTTCTACATATTTAATACCATAGGCATTTTGTTCAGAAGAGCCTGGTTTCTGCAAAATTAAATCAGAGGCTTCTACAACGTGGTTTATTTATGTTGTAGCAGAGTTGGCTCTACGTAAGCACTGTTGTTATTTTAAAATTAACACTATGTGTTCAGTTTTCTTCTGGGCTTCTGAAAGTTGCCATCTTCCCTACATGGAGCTCCATTTGCTATTTTAATTATACACTATGACATAAAATGTAATAACTAAAGAAAGATAAATACCACTGTGGCTAGATATACACACACATATATATATGGAAGGATGTAATATATGTAGAACACACACATAGATGTATATAGGATGCACACTCATATGTATGTAGACATATACATACGTGTATATATGATACAGACACACACGGATGAGAGACAGAAGGAAGGAGAGGAAGAGAGAAGCAAACATATAGGAAAAAATATAAATCAGCCCATTCTTCCATTCTTTAAAAGCAATGACTTTCCTTGATGGAAAATACATATTACTTGTTAGTTGACGAGAAAGTGTCATTTTTGTTAGTGTATTCATATAATTGAATTTGAACAAGTTACATATTTTTCTGCATACAAATTTATGAAGCTGGATTCTACCAAATACAACTTAATTCACAAAAGTTAATTTAGTCATCTAATTTAACTTGGGAAAGGATATGTTATTTAATATTATTGTTTAATTACAAAAATTTTAAAAGAATATATGAATTCTGTTTTTTAATATAGAAAATAATTATGGAGTTAGGACTCTCATGGCTACTTTTACATTTTTAGGTTGATTATTACAGAAAATGCTCTTAATTTATTATAGGCAAGTGTATTGTGTAATCTCTATTTTGAACAGTTTCCCAAAGGAATGTGTTTGGATTTACTGGTTGGTTAATTTCTTGTGAAATATTGTCATAATAGAAGCACAGCTTGAACGAAAGACTGTATTTTGATACAAACTGTCAATATTGCTTTTACCATGTGTAAGATTTACTTAGTAATCACAGATGTACCTAAAATAAAAGGACCCAGGACGCAGTAATATTTAGTTAATAATTTGTTTTGAAAAACATGCAGTTAGGAATATTTTTGTATTTTGTCAGATATGTTTAGCAGACAAACATCTGAGTACTCTTTCTTGTCCTTTTCCCAGATCTTTTCTTAAAAGAAAAACGTGACACCAGAATCCAAGAGATGTTTTTTACTAACAACAGTTTTGATGAGTTCTTATTAAGGTCATATTGTGTATTGTGCCAAATTTTCCACCTGCTGTAAATTTAGTAACCAGCTATGAGGATTTGTAGGATATTCAATTTGCAGAAATTTATATTGGCTATGTTGATGTGTAGTAGACAAGTTTTATGGTCATATGCAATTATTCCATTACCTTTTGGACATAGCAAATACATTTTTTAGCTAAAAATATCCTTGGAAACATAAATGCCTGCCAATAACATGAAATATTGAATTCGGGCAATGTGAATTAATTAATTAGAAAAGGGTCAAAGGAAATACAATGGATGTGGAAACTGATTCTTAAAAGCAGTCCTACTACTACTAGGGCAGGGACTCTGATCCATTTCCCACCTGTGCTTCTCTCTGAGAGGTGTCTGAAAACCCCATCTTGCAAAATAGACCAAAATATTAGACACAATTGTTCCCATTCCTGACTCTTCAATGGAAGGAAGGTACAGATGTTTACAGGGGTGCCCCACGTGACTTGTTCTCACCACAACAAAAGCAACGAATTGGAGACTAGATTTGTTCAGTATAGGTTTCCTCTTTTTTGGCATGCTTTTTAGATTTTTTTTTCGTTTTGTAAAATCTCAGTTAATTTTTCTTTACTGATATATTCGTGTATACAAGACATGTTTGTACAGGATAGAAATAGATGCATAAATCCTTAGATACCTGTTTTTTTTTTTAATAGGTTTAGGTTTGGGTATTGTGTTTCTGGTCTTTTAACTCAAAATTAAGGTTTGAGCTTTAATAGGACTAAATTATTCACCATGCCTTGGCCTGTGCCTTTATTTTAAATACTGCAATTTTACTACTTCATTCTTGTATTTATTATTTTGCTTTTCTTGCTTAACTATAATTGAAAACATTTATAGGCACTCATCTACAGTTCATTCTATCAAGCTGGATGAATAGGACCATTCTCTCCTCATCAGATTTCTATCCGTTATTTGACTTCATTGACAAATACCCTGGTGACTATAACCAACGAACTGCTCAGATTCAGTCTTTTCTGCAAGAACTTCAAAGAACTGTGACATTGGTTATGATGTGATTTTGGGGGGTTTCCAGTACCTAAGCATGATTTAGATTTTTAAAATCACTTCTCTCTACATATTTCAAACATATGTTTGCTTTTTTCTACACTTTGCAGATTTTCTTTAGGGTTTAATTCTTTAAAGACTATATTCATTTAATCGCTATAGTGGATCTCTTCTATTGCAAGTATTGCTCTGATTTTTAAATTACTGTAAAATGTAAATCAGCCGAGTATGCCGTCTGTTAGTTTCCCCATGCTTTCGGCGCATGGCTGTGAGATGTTTACATGTGCATAAGTATTTCGCCAATACACATATTGCTGACTTCTTTAGCCATTTATATTACGTTTAAATTAGTAATATCCAATGCAGTGCACACTTTTTTTGGTCTTTTTTTCAACAGAATAGTTCGGTTGTCTGAAGCATTGGATGCATTTTATATGATAAAAATGGCAAGAAAAATAAGAAAGTGTCAGCGGTGTGCTGGTTCTAAATTAAAAAGATAGAACAAAGAGAAAGACATTAATGTTACCCAAGAAATACATTTAACATCCAAAGAAGCAATGCTGTCCTCATTTGATGCTTCCCTTCTTAACCCAGCAATGGAGGGCAGGGCTTGCAAAGCCATGGAAAGCCCGCCTGCTCTTTCCTGCCAGTGGGAGAAAAGTAACCAATGGCACGCAAAGCCAGGCATGGCCCTGTGGGGCGAAGGATAATGTCACCTCAGGACTAAGGTGGAAACTTACAGCTGAATCCAGGGTTGCTACGCAGGGAAGTCAGTTTACACATTTCAGTTTTCATCTGATATTTTTGAGGTACTGCGTATTTGCGAAAGTTTAAGTAGAAAGGTTTCGTTTCTATTGCAAGTTCTAAAAGTGTTATCTAATCCTCTAGCCCAACTGAAATATTATATCATGGACATTGACAGCCTTCGTCTTTTTCTTTAGTCACCTTAATGCCCAGTCCTATGCTGTATCACAAATAGCCTATATAAGTGACATATAGGAATATTATTTTCCATATGACCTGTTGTATGGTGTATATGCTATGTGTTTATTTAGTGTGCAAGTTGAGAGTGCAATAGACTTACCCAGAGAAGGTGTTTGTATACAAGGCCCCTACCTATTTGAAATTACATGCTTGCCCAACACACTGTGAAATAGTTACCAAAATTTGTACAAATGCAGCACCGTCATTCTTTCTGAGAAGACAAGATGGCTTTCTTTACATGAACATGTGAACAAGAGAGATCCTAGATCTATACGTAGCTAAGGCATCTAAGAGTTTGCTGTTGATAATCTTGCTAACCAAAAACTATTGGAGAGTAATACAGGTTATACATCATCAAAAATACAGTGCTCATAAAGAACTGACTTGTAAAGTCAATGAATCTGTGTCCAGAATTTTAATAGGCTCTCTGTTGGAAGGAGAAAGAATTTCAAGTTAACAGTATCTAACTTTATCATAGTTGATAAGTTAGTAAATTTTAAAAAATGATTTTGTATGTATGACAAAAATCTTTGTAAAATGCGCAAGTGCAATAATTTAAAGAGGTCTTAACTTTGCATTTATAAATTATAAATATTGTACATGTGTGTAATTTTTTCATGTATTCATTTGCAGTCTTTGTATTTAAAAAACATTTACTGTTATGTTTGTATAATAGAACAGTAATCATTTATTATAATCTAGGCAAGTTGTAAATAAATTCATAATTCAAACAGCCAGTATATATGCATATATGAGTGTTATATTGCAAAATCTTTGTTTTACTTACATGGTTAGAGCAACAAGAATTCTTTTGTTGATATGTAATTATACACATAACATATATATATGTATGATACATGAAATATATTTAGAAATGTTCATAATTTTAATGGATATCCTTTGGTGTGAATAATTGAATACAGACTTTTTAAAGTATCATCTTTCACGTATATCATTTGCTCTCATTTTTGGGGTCGATAACAGACATTTCACAGAAGATCATTTGAAAACACTCCAGGCCTTGTTTGCCTAGAAAGCACCAAGTGTACATTGAATTAATTTGTTTTATTTGCTTCACTCATTTTCTAGCAGACAGCACAAGACAACATCCAATGTTAAATGTTGTAAGATGATTTCCTAACTCAAAGTCCATTCTGTAATTTTAAAGTTTCAGATACTGTGTAGGGAGTCCCTGGTGATGCCGTGATGGCTTCAGATTGTGGAGCCAGCAGCACTGAGTGCCGACCCGCAGGCTCCCCAGGGAGCTTCCCTGGCCCTGGGAGTCTTTGTGGTAACAATGCAAATGCACACTCACTAAAAGCACACCCTCATGAAAAGAGAAGTGCTGGGCAAAACACAGTGGTGCCTGTGTGTTTATGTGTACGTGTTTGGATTCTTTCTGCTACGGGAACGAACACATTCAGGGCTAAAACTTCACATACTGTGTACACAGTGATAAGTATACTCATAATTTTATCTTTAAAACTCTGGATAGGCCAGACGCAATGCGTCACACCTGTAATGCCAGCACCTTGGGAGGCCGAGGTGGGCGGATCACGAGGTCAAGAGATTGAGACCACCCTGGCCAACATGGTGAAACCCCATCTCTACTAAAAATACAAAAATTAGCTGAGCGTGGTGGTACACGCCTGTAGTCCCAGCTATTTGGGAGGCTGAGGCAGGAGAATCGCTTGAACCCGGGAAGCAGATGTTGCAGTGAGCTGAGATGGTGCCACAGCACTCCAGCCTGGTGATAGAGTGAGACTCTGTCTCAAAAAAAAAAAAAAACTTGGTAAAGAAATTATGTTTTTATTTTTACTGTCTCTGCTTGCCATCAGATGAGTAGGCAAATGACAAATATGTAAGATCAAAAAGTTAAATTTTATCCCTGGATCCTCCCTAACCTTAAACATATTAGAGGTAAATGTGAGAGGTTTTTGTTTGTTTGTTTTTTAAGAGAGCTTAAATATATGAATGTCCACAGCCTTGTGAATTAGAAGGGAAAGGAAATCTCCAATACAAAACTCTTACTAATGGAATGCCCTCTGGATGCATAGCACTATACATATGGTAGACAGGATTTTTGTAAATATTCATTCCCTGTGAAACAATAAAATGCTGTGCTAAAAAATAAATTTCCTGAGCTAATATATCCATAAAATTAGTAATTCAAGTTGCAGATTGGCCCTCTGTAAAGTTGATCCGAATCTGAATCCTCATGATAACTATGCATACCTTTGATTTTTCCATCAACTGTAATGCAACAGTGTTGAGGAGAGTGCATTTCTTCATCACATGTATTTCCTAATGCAAGAAGAATCCCCAGAAGCAACACTTATCAAACAAAAGCCCACAATTGATGCCATTCTCATAAGAGAAACTAAGCTTTACGAGACAAACCGAACAGAAGCATGCCCCTGCATGTCTACAGCTTTCTCCTCTCCCACATCCTTCACCCACTATCGAAGATGCCTTCTGTGGCAGAGCTAGATGTTTCCTCGACAGTGAAGAGCATCAGATTGTGACTAGAAAATCAGGAATTTATTTGAAATATCAACTTCCAAATTCTTAGCTGGCAATTGTATATATTCAGATAATATCTAGCTTTTTTGTGATGTCTATGTCACTAATTAGAACTCTTGCTCAAAAGGATGACCTTGGAGCATGGTAAGTAGTCATTAAAAAGAAAATAGGTTCAAACATTTTAACATGCAGAATGACTAAGGTACACAAACATACTCATATGTATATTCATATACATTAAGAAAACATTTACCTGCTTTACTTTGCATTATCTAAAAAAAGCCAAGTATCAGACCACCCTGTTTCCTAAGTCTCCTGCGTAACTGGATTATGCTTGTGAAATCAGGAATGTTAGGGGTTGGACTCAGAAGTCACAGGCACAGCCTCCCATCAGCCAATGCAAAATTCCTTACTTACCATTTCTAACAGATGCTCATTCAACAAACCATTCCTGAATTGGATGACATTCCACCGTGATTCAAACCAGACCACTGGTTGACAGCTGTAGTTGCCGGGAAGTTCTATCCAAAGTTGGGCTGAAACCTGTTGCTTTATGATTTCTATTCCAACACACTAGTTCTGAGCTTGCAGCCACACAGAGAAGCCTTCCTTTGCACCCGACAATCTTACACTTAATTGAAGAAGGCTATCATGCCTCCTCATGTTCAACCTCATCTTTTTTAATTGCTTTAAAAAACAAGTTGGCTAAGGCACCTGCAATATTCTTGATATGCTCCCCTGGGAAAACTGCCAGCAGCCTTCTACTGGGTCGTTCCTTACTACAAAATAGCACATTGCTAAAGTGCCTCAGCTGGGACTCGGGTGACCTCCTACCTCCCAGGACCTTTGGCTCAATCCTGGGAAAGTCACACCATTCCTTGAGCATCCCATGTCCTTTAGAGTATGTCACGTACAATTCTCATGGGAGATAGGTGACCTCCTGCCTCTCATGGCCTGTTGCTCAATCCTGGGGAATTCATACCATTTCTTGAGCTGTGAGGTGCACCCCGCCCAGGTGGTAATAGAAGTTAACATCTATTAAGCACTTACTATTTGCAGACACTCGAGTTCTACTCATCCCAGCTCAATCTCACAACAGTTCTATGAATTACATGTAAGAGTGTCCCTCTTCTAAAAATCAAAGAAATGAAAGGCTGAGAGATTCAGTAGCTGGTAAATGAGAATTTAGGGGTACGTACCCAAGCCCACTGAGGCTCTGAGACTGCATGTGTCAGCTCTCTGCTGTCCTGAAATGTGTCTTGCTTCAGTGCCTGTTTGTAAAGGTTGCATCTTGACTAAGGCAAGTAAAACATTCAAGTTACCAGTCAAGGTCCTCAACCCCAAGCATGGAGTTCCTCGTGAGCAATGCTCCTCTTCACTCCTTGCCTGGATGACTGCCAGCATAGGAAGTCAAAGAGAATGAAACAAACAGCATTCCATTTTTCCTTCTCAAAATACAATTTGCAAATTCACAGTAGATGAAGTATTGGGAGAAGTTTTCATGAGTATTTACAAGCTAACAATCTGGCTTGAACAAGATGTTTTTAGGAGCCCCCAGCACCGAGGGTTGCCTGAACTGAGGAAGGAAGGAGTGTGAGAAAGAAGGCAATTCACAACAGGCTGTCTTAAAAAAAGAGGCCCAGCGCTGCTCTCACCCAAAGCGTGAACTGTAGGGACAGAAGGGCAAGGCGGAAAACCCCCAAAGCAGGTGCACAGACTCTAACCCAGAGGGTCCTTGTCCCTGCATTTGTTCTACAGCCATTGGTGTGCTGTATTCAGGAAACCCACCTCATGTGCAAAGACACACATAGGCTCAAAATAAATTACTGCCCTTGGTATTTGAATTATTTGTGTGGTTGAAAAAACCAAAACATGATGAGAGGATTTTTCCACACTGTGTGCAATTTATGACTGCTTGTTGACTTGTGGTAGGCAGCTGCTCTTGGCAAAATCTGTTACTGTTTGCGTCTCTACCTCTCAGAGTTCTATTTTATCTGAAACTCTTACTGAAAAGAAACCTCTCCTTCAACTTCTTGATTTATCCTAGGCTGGGGTTCCCAAATTCAGATTAGTGTCAGGAACACCCAGCTTTTAAAATACACAGATTCCCTGGACTCTGTTTCCTAGAGAAAGTGATTTATTAAGCCTCCTTAATGCCCAAGAGAGTCTCATATGCAGCCAGGCTAGGCAAATGGGTTCCACTGCACAGGTGTGTTCTATTGAAACTAAATGGGCTATAATTGTAAGGAGAAAGATTTACCAAGCAAATAGAGAACAAAAAAAGCAGGGGTTGTAATCCTAGTCTCCGGTGAAACAGACTTTACACCAATAAAGATCAAAAGAGACAAAGAATGGCATTACATAATGGTAAAGGGATCAATGCAATAAGAAGAGCTAACTATTCTAAATATATATGCACCCGTTATAGGAGCACCTAGATATATAAAGCAAGTTCTTAATGACCTACAAAGAGAATTAGACTCCCACACAATAATAGTGAGAGACTTTAACACTCCACTGTCAATATTAGACAGATCAACAAGACAGAAAATTAAGGATATCCAGGACTTAGACTCAGATCTGGATCAAGTGGACCTAGTAGACATCTACAGAACTCTCCACCCCAATTCCACAGAATATACATTCTTCTCAGCACCACATTGCACCTACTCTAAAATTGACCACATAATTGGAAGTAAATCACTTCTCAGCAAATGCAAAAGAATGGAAATCATAACAAACAGTCTCTCAGATCACAGTGCAATCAAACTAGAACTCAGGATTAAGTAACTCACTTAAAACTGCACTACATGGAAACTGAACAACCTGCTCCTGAATGAAATAATGAATAAATAATGAAATGAAGGCAGAAATAAAGATGTTCTTTGAAACCAATGAGAACTAAGACATAACGTACCGGAATCTCTGGGACGCATTTAAAGCAGTGTCTAGAGGGAAATTTATAGCAATAAATGCCCACATGAGAAGCAAGGAAAGATCTAAAACGGACACCCTAACGCCACAATTAAAACAACTAGAGGAGCAAGATCAAACAAATTCAAAAAACTAGCAGAATACAAATAAGATCAGAGCAGAACTGAAGGAGATAAAGACACAAAAATCCCTTCAAAAAATCAATAAATCCAGGAGCCGGTTTTTTTAAAAGATCAACAAAATAGACCACTAACCAGACTAATAAAAAAGAAAAGAGAGAAGAATCGAATAGATGCAATAAAAAATGATAAAGGGGATATCACCATCGTTTCCACAGAAAACACAAACTCCATCAGAGATTACTACAAACATCTCTATGCACATAAACAAGTAAATCTAGAAGAACTTGATACATTTCTGGACACTTACACCCTCCCAAGACTAACCCAGGAAGAAGTTGAATCCCTGAATAGACCAAAAACAAAGTCTGAAGTTGAGGCAGCAATTAATAGCCTACCAACCAAAAAAAGTCCAGGCCCAGATGGGTTTACAGCCAAATTCTACCAGAAATACAGAGAGGAGCTGGTACCATTCCTTCTGACACTATTTCGAACAATACAAAAAAAGGGAATCATCCCTAACTCATTTTATGAGAGCAACATCATCCTGATACCAAAACCTGGCAGAGACACAACTGAAAAAGAATATTTCTGGCCAATATCCATGATGAACATTGAGCGAAAATCGTTAATAAAATACTGGCAAACCAAATCCAACAGCATATCAAAATGCTGATCCATCATGATCAAGTCGGCTTCAACCCAGGGATGCAAGGCTGGTTTAACATATGCAAATCTATAAACATAATCCATCACATAAACAGAACCAAAGACAAAAGCCACATGGTTATCTCGATAGATGCAGAGAACCCTTCAACAAAATTGAACAGCCCTTTATGCTAAAAACTCTCAATAAACTCGTTATCAGTGGAATGTATCTCAAAATAATAAAAGCTATTTATGACAAACCCGCAGCCAATATCATACCAAATGGGCAAAAACTGGAAGCATTCCCTTTGAAAACCTGCACAAGACAAGGGTGCCCTCTCTCACCACTCCTATTCAACATAGTATTGGAAGTTCTGGCCAGAACAATCAGGCAAGAACAATAAATAAAGGGTATTTAATTAGGAAAAGAGGAAGTCAGATTGTCTCTATTTGCAGATGACATGATTGTATATTTAGAAGACCCCATTGGCTCAGCCCAAAACCTGCTTAAGCTGATAACCAACTTAAGCAAAGTCTCAAGATACAAAATCAATGCACAAAAATCACAAACATTCCTACGCACTAATAACAGAGAGCCAAATCATGAGTGAACGCCCATTCACAATTGCTACAAAGAGAGTAAAATGCCTAGGAATACAACTAACAAGGGATGTAAAGGACCTCTTCAAGGAGAAATACAAACCACTGCTCAAGGAAATAAGAGAGCACATAAAAAGATGGAAAAACATTTCATGCTCATGGTAAGGAAGAATCAATATCATGAAAATGGGCATACTGCCCAAAGTAATTTATAGATTCAGTGCTATCCCCATCAAGCTACCAATGATCTTCTTCACAGAACTGGAAGAAAACAGTTTAAACTTCATATGGAACCAGAAAAGAGCATGCATAACAAAGACAATCCTAAGCAAAAAAAAAAAAAAAAAGATGGAGGCATCACACAACCCAACTACAAAAAATACCACAAGGCTGCATTAATAACAACAGCATGGTATGAAAACAGAGATATAAACCAGTGGAACAGAACAGAGGCCTTGGAAGCAATGCCACACATCTACAGCCATCTGATCTTTGACAAACCTGACAAAAAAAAAAAGCAAAGGGGAAAAGATTTCCTATTTAATAAATGATATTGAGAAAACTGGCTAGCCATATGCAGAAAGATGAAACTGGACCCCTTCCTTACACCTTACACCAAAATTAACTCCAGATGGAATAAAGATTTAAACATAAGATCTAACATCATAAAAACCCTAGAAGAAAACCTAGGCAAAACCATTCAGGACATAGGCATAGACAAGGCTCATGACTAAAACATCAAAAGCAATGACAACAAAAGCCAAAATAGACAAATGGGATCTAATTAAAATTAACAGCTTCTGCACAGCAAAGGAAACTATCATTAGATTGAACTACTAACCAGCAGAATAGGAAAAAAACTTTGCAATCTACCCATCTGATAAAGGGCTAATATCCAGAATCTACAAAGAACTTAAACAAATTTACAAGTAAAAAACAACCCCATCAAAAAGTGGGCAAAGGATATGAACAGACACTTTTCAAAAGAAGACATTTATGCAGCCAACAAACATATGAAAGAAAACTCATCATCACTGGTCATCAGAGAAATGCAAATCAAAACCATATGGAGATACTATCTCACACCAGTCAGAATGGCAATCATTAAAAATCTGGAGACAACAGATGCTGGAGAGGATGTGGAGAAATAGGAACACTTTTACACTGTTGGTGGAAGTGTAAATTAGTTCAACCATTGTGGAAGACAGTGTGGAGATTCCTCAAAGATCTAGAAATAGAAATACCATTTGACCCAGCAATCCCATTACTGGGTATATACCCAAAGGATTAGAAATCATTCTATTATAAAGACACATGCACATGTATGTTCATTGTGGCACTGTTTACAATAGCAAAGACTTGAAACCAATCCAAATGCCTATCAGTGATAGACTAAAGAAAATGTGGCACATATACACCATGGAATACTGTGCAGCCATAAAAAAGGATGAGTTCATGTCCTTTGCAGGGACATGGATGAAGCTGGAAACCATTATTCTCAGCAAACTGACACAAGAACAGAAAACCAAACACTGCATGTTCTCACTCATAAGTGGGTGTTGAACAATAAGAACACATGGACACAAGGAGGGGAACATCACATACTGGGGCCTGTTGGGGGGTGGGGGGTCTGGGAAGGGATAGCAGGGGGCAGGGGGATTAGGGAGGGATAACATTAGGAGAACTACCCAATGTAGATGACAGGGGGATAGATGCAGCAAACCACCACCATGGCATGTGTATACCTATGTAACAATACTGCACGAGCTGCACATGTACCCCAGAACTTAAAGTATAATAAAAAAAAAGAAAAAAAATTGCCATATTTATTGAGATGACATTAAATTTGTAAATCAAATTAGAGAATTAATGTTTTTATGATGCCGAGCATTTCTGTCCAGTAGTAATATATCTTTCAATTTGTTCAAGTCTTCTTTTGTATCCTTCGTAGTGTTTTCAAGTTTTTTTCCTATAATACTTGCACATTTCCATTTGTTTATTGATAGATACTTACATTTTTGTTGCTAATATAAATAGGTCATTATCTTTTATTATATCTGTGGTGTTTTGTGAAAGCTATTGATTTCTATATATTATTTGTACTCCACTATCTCAAAGAAGTTTCTTGTTGCCACAATAGTTTAATTCAAGACAAGATTCTTGAATTTTTAAAAATCTCCCCAAGTGTATAATCTAAAAAAGTTATGTATTTAACTTTTCCTTTCCACATTTTATAGTTATCTTCTATACAATTGCATTGACCTCCAATACAACATTAATTGTACAATTTTACCTCCACTAAATATTTGATAATGATATTAATAGAAGGTAGCCCTGACATTGTTTCTAAATATAAAGGGAATAACTTTAGTGCAGTGATTCTCAACCTTGGTCGCACATTAGAATAACTTGGGAGTTTAAAAAAATCCCAATGTTTAGGCCTCACCCTGGACTGACTAATGAAAACCTTTGAATGCAGGATTCAAGTATTCGTATTGTTTAAAGCTTTCCAAGTAATTCCATGTGCAGCCAAAATTGCAAACTAATGCTTTAGTGTTTTTCTTTTGTAAGCATACTTTATCTTGCTTTTAAGATTAAATGGTTATATTGTGTGGTGTTAAGAAATTAACAATTTTATTTTATTGAGATTTTTAATAAAAAGTTACTAAATTTTGTCAAAAATGAGGGTTATGTGATTTTTAATTTTATTTTATTGAGATTTTTAATAAAAATAGTTACTAAATTTTGTCAAATATGAGGGTTATGTGATTTTTCTCCACAGAACTATTAATATAATGAATTATAATTTTATTACCTCTATGGTAATATAACAAATTATATTGATGGATTCCTAATGTTGAACTATCCTTGCATTTCTTGAATAAGACTAAATTACTATTAAAGTATTCATTGAATATCCTATTTGTCAAAATTATATGGAAGAGTTTTTACAATCTTGTGAAATTGAAGTGTTATTTATTTTATGTGTGGGAAATTATTGACAGGTTTGACATCATTGTTACACTCACATTATAAAAAGAATTTGAAAGTTTTTCTATCACTTAAAATAACCTAGATTGGTATTAGCATGGGCTTCTTTAAAGTTTGACTGAATTCCCTTGAAATTCTTGGGCCTGCTGCTTCCCTGTGTGTTTTGGGGTGGGGATGAGGTTCAGGAAAATAGCTCTTTGACAATTTTTCTTTTTCTTCTCCAGGGTCAGTTAGTTTAGATTTTCTGTCTTTTATTGGGCACATTTTAGTAAATCACATTTTCCTAAAAGTTAGCTATTTAATCCAGCCACGTTTTCTAATTGGTTTTCAGAGTTGGCTATTCTTTAAGATTCTTTTAATTTTCCTTATTTTCCTGTTTGTTTTCATTTTATGATTTAAAAAATATCCACAATTATGCTTTTCATCTTGATTAGGTGAGCTAGTAATTTACTTAGAAATATTTTTTTTTTAAAGTCAGCTTTTGTATTCACTAGTATTACTTTCTTTTTATTGTTTTCAAACTCATTAATTTCTTCATTTAGCTGGTAACTTCTCTCTTTTTGGTTTATTTTATTATTACCTTTTGTTCTAACAGTTTGAGTTAGACTCTAAATCCATTTATTTTTCATCTTTTTAATTAATGTATTAAAGGCTATCAATGATTTTACCTGTTTATCATAGGTTCTGAAATACAGTGTTTTTATTATCATTGTTTTATGAAATCTTGTGATTGGGTTTGCATTTCTCTTTTAACCCAAGAGTTGATTAATGGAGAGTTTTAAAATTATTAGATAGAAATGTCTGTTTTCCACTTTCATTTTTGAATTTCTAGTTTATTACATAGTGATCAGAAAATTTTTCTATACTTTTCCTACTTTCTGTAGAGTCTTAAAGTTTTCTTTGTGGCTTAATACATATTTATATATATGAGTATGTTCCATGGACACTTGAAAATAAGTGTAGTATACTTTCAAGGTGCAGCATTCAATACAGATTAACTATATCTATCTTGTTAATTAGGTCTTTGATTTTTCTTCTTTTCTATCTCTATAATATGTCATGAAATCAGATAGCTGAATCAAAATCTTCAAGTATGTTTCTGAATATTTATGACTACTACTGCCTAGATAATAAATGTTTAATTTGCATTGTGAATTGCATTCTTTGGCATTATAAAATGCCTTTTTTGGGACATGTTTAGTGCTTTGTAGTCTGAATTCTGTCTTGCTTGATATTAACATCAAGTCTAATGTTCTTTTTTTGTTTCCATTTTCCTAGTACACATTTACCCATTCTTTTGTTTTCGACCTGCTTGAATTGCTTTGTTTTAGGAGTGCTTCCTATATAAAGCTTGGAGTTAGGTTTTGTTTTGTGATCCAATCTGAAGATGTTTTTAAAAACAAATGACTTAAGTTCATTTACATTAATTGATAAGATATATGTTTTTGGTGTTACTCTTGTCATTTTGTTATATTATTTATATATAGTTTAAATTATTTACTGGATCTTTTATTTGCTTTGCTCTCTCCTTATACACTTGTGTGTGGGTGTGTGTGTCTCATGCATTGAGTTCTTCTACTAATAAAGAGTTGTAGTTTTATTCTAATGGTTTTCTTCATAATTATGACTATTTATAATATCCTTAGTTTCATAATTCAGTGCTTCTCCGTCTAGTTCACATCATGGCATACCTAGAAGATGGTATTTGCATGACACATTTTGGTTAATGGATGAGACATCTGAAGGTGGCTGGCCTGGGTGAGGGTGGAATTTCTTCCATGGCCTCAAGCTCTCCAGTGGCACTAGGGTCTAAGTGTATCACTGTCTCAGCACACCTAGGCGTTTTAGTGCACCTGTTGGTAAGCTCTACCATTTCTTGATATTGGAAAGATAACATTTGCTTTTTCTTCTTCCTTCCCCTCTGTGTTCTATTTAGTATCTTAGTGTTTACCTCTGTATTACTACATGTGTTTATGTTTC
Organism: Cacajao melanocephalus; assembly: GCA_963573385.1. Classification (NCBI taxonomy): domain Eukaryota; kingdom Metazoa; phylum Chordata; class Mammalia; order Primates; family Pitheciidae; genus Cacajao; species Cacajao melanocephalus. The sequence continues at coordinate 85,902 of CAUYLG010039943.1, forward strand.
TGTTACTGATCTACCAGCTCTAAATAATATCCTTTGACTTCCAGTCATTACAGATTCAGCAATCAAGATATTTATTATTATTATTTATTATAATACCTCCCACTTCCCTTTCACTGTTCCTTCCCATTTTTCATTTGTTTTTGTATCTTTTCTACTTTATTGGGGCACAGGTGTCTCATAAAATGAGGGCCCCAATTGGGAATTAGGGTCCCAATTAAGTGACCCTAATTCTCATATTTGTTTTAGTGTTTTTTTGGTTTTGTTATTTGTATGTTGAATTTGTTTTCCTCATCTGCTTCTATCATTTTATCTGTAATTTAAAAAAATCTTTTATTTTCAAGTAATGTGGTTTCTTATTCCTTTCTTCTGTATCCCACAGGTCCTTTCTACTTCAAAGTGTTATCCACTGATGAACACCAGCTGGGAGCTTGTTAGAAATGCAGATTCTCAGGTCCCGTCCCAGAACTACTGAATTTGAATCTGTGTTTTAACAAAACCCCCAACTGAGTTGCCTGCATTTTAGGTATGAGAAACATTGCCTGACGGTGTTTTTTTTTTTTTTTTTTTTTTTCCAGAATCTAACCCTTGGGATCCATGATGGTTTTATTTTTGGCTTCCACCTTTCTGAAGGGGTGGCTTGTGCCAGCTTATCTTTCCTATCCTCTTGTCATCTTACCATCTTCCCTCTGATTCTTACATTTCTTTCTGTAGCATTCCTTCATAGAGGCTATTTATTTATAGTTCACAGTGAAAATCTTGATTACAGTGGTGGATTAAAGATAGCTGCAAATTCTGTGACTCTCCTCTCAATGAGGTGAGATCTACGTCCTCTTGCCTTGAATCTGGATGTCATCTGTGACTGCTTTGCTAAACAGAATACAGCAGAGAAACTATCTATGCTGGTTTCAGTATCCAGGCCTTAAGAAACTATCAGTTTCTACTGTTTTTCCCTTGGAACGACTCCCATGTAAGAAAGCTGACTATCCTGAGACCACCATGATGGAGAGGCTATGTGGGGAGGCTTTGAGACTACATAGAGTGAAAAAGTAGCTCAGCTGAGCTCAGGCTTCCCAACGTCACTGACAGGGTGCCAGGCATGTGAGTGAAGCCTTCTTGGATCTCCAGATCAACCAAACCACCAGCTGAAAACTACCAAGTCTCTCCAGCTGAAACCATGTGGAGTGGAAGAATCACCTAGCTGAGTCCTGTCTGAATTCCTGACTCATAAAAATATAAGTAGTTGCTGTTCTAACTCACCAAGTTTTAGGTAGTTTGTTACACGGTAATAGATAATTGAAATATTTACAAATTTCCTGTTTTGGGGAACATCTTTTATTATGAGGATTCTTTGTATATTGCTAAATTTTGATTCTCTTTTCTGCATTTCTTGTTCTAATATCTTTCTCTTAATGCTATATCAATTCCCTTTTTTGTTGCTCACCATTAAAATAGTTGGGTTTTCCTGGGCCAGCTATCTTTTAAGAGTAGAGGATGGGGGATGAAGGATGTGCAGAGTCGGGAGAGGCCATACACTTTCTAGGTTTCACAATTCATGAAAGAGTCTTCTTTTCTACCGACACTGAAGCAAATTGAGGCTCTCTTTGGCCTCTGCTCTACTCAACCTATTTTCTGCTCTCATTTTTTCTTTCCTCCTTTCCTTCCTCCCTCCTTCCTTTTTTTCCTTCCTTCTTTCTGTCCATCCTTCCTTCCTCTGTCCCTCCCTTCTTCCCTTTCTCCCTCCCTTTCTTCTTTCTTCCTTTCTCTTCTTTCCAAACAAAGGATGTAGATATTACTCTGCAGAGTAAGATCTTCCTCTCCAAGACGTGTGCTTTTTCTGGAAGTTTCTGAGCCCTGCTTTCTATAGGCCTTCTTGAGACTCTCCTTGATTCTTCTTTTTACTTGTTTTTAAAGATCTTTGTTTTGGGCCACTCTTAAATATATTTTTGAGGCTGCAGATTTTATCTATCTCCTTTACACATGTGAATATGGAGTTTTCAAGTTTTGTTGTGATTATTATTTCCTTATGATTTTGTGTAAATTCCAGGAGAAAAAGAAGAAATGCTCAGTTACATAGTCATAGTCATATTAGAAATGAAATATTTCCCTCTTCAAAAAATTGCTTTAAAGTGCCACTTATATTTCCTTATATAGACACAACTTACTGGTATTCTGATCACAAGCAGCTTATGTGTGACTGTGTTTTAACCCAGCTATCAAGGGAGTTGAAGGAAGGGTAGGAGGTTGAATTGAATTGGTAAACATATCGCAGGTCAGTCAGGTTTTGGCCAGATGGTGGTTTTCTAAACTTGCCCATCAAGATATGGTAATAATCATTAAACATGAAATTTAAACAACAGTAAAAAAACCCCAGAGAATAATAAGTAAGTGATTTCATCTCTGGAAGACTTCCAGCCAAAGGAAACAGTTATAAAATTTAAAAAGTGTGGCTTCCTTAATCTTACATCATTTGTCTTTCTCCTTTTCCTACCCCTTTGCTTTCCTATTTTGTCCTTCCTTTTACTGTCTTGATAAATTCTCCCTTGGAACTTTTTAGTATTTTCTTTTCCCCTCTATATTTCCTATGCTGTATTAATACTTGGGCGGGACAGAGGTTTTGTGCTTTTTTTTTTTTTAAAAAAATCATATTTTTTTCATCATTCTTCAAACATTTTTTCTTATCAGATTCTTTCCCCCTTTTCAATTTAAGACTTCTTCAGCATTTTTATTTGTCCTTTATCTACTCTTACAACCTCCATCTTTGCTACCTTTCAGTTTCTATTTCATTCATTCTTCTTCCCTTAAAATCTCACTGTTCTCTTTTCAGCTACATTAACTGTTATACAAATTTTTTTGTCACTACATTTAGTATTCATTGTATTAGTCTGCTTAGGCTGCTATAACAACATACTACAAATTGGGTGCCTTAAACAACAGAAATTTATTTCTCACAGTTCGGGAGGCTGGGAAGTCAAAAACAAGGTGCTGGCTGATTAGGTTCCTGGCGAGGGCTTTCTTTCTCACTTGCAGATGGCTGGCTTCTTACTGTGTCCTCCCCTGGGTTAGAGAGAGAGCTCTGTTGTCTCTTCTTTTTCTTATAAGGGACCAGACCTATTGGTTTAGGGTCCTACCCTTATGACCTTATTTATTATCACCTTGTCAGAGGCCCTATCTTCAAATACAGTCACTTTGGGGGTTAGGGCTTCAGCATATACATTTGTAAGGGAAAACAATTCAGTTCACAGCAGGAATGTATGTGTCTGTTGATATATACTTATTGGCAAGGAGGTGCTATTTTTTTGCACACCTTTACACAATTTTCCTCATCACTATATAATACTATGGTGTTTTGTGTAAAGATAATGTATATTATAATTTTAAAAATTGTGGTAAAAAAGATGACATAAAATGTACCATCTTAGCCATTTTATTTCCTTTTTTAAAACATTATACTTTAAATTCTGGGATACGTGTGCAGGTTTGTTACATAGGTATAAACGTACTATGGTGGTTTGCTGCATCCATTAACCTGTCATCTACATTAGGTATTTCTCCTAATGCTATCCCTGCCCTAGCCCCCGACCCCTGACAGGCCCCAATGTGTGATGTTCCCCTCCCTGTGTCCATGTGTTCTTATTGTTCAACTCCCACTTATAAATGAGAACATCCAGTGTTTGGTTGTCTGTTCCTGTGTTAGTTTGCTGAGAATAATGGTTTCCAGCTTCATCCATGTCCCTGCAAAGGACATGAACTCATCCTTTTTTATGGCTGCATAGTATTCCATGGTGTATATGTGCCACATTTTCTTTATCCAGTCTATCATTGATGGGCATTTG